>JBCNYH010000005.1:25436763-25453351 GCA_039654325.1 Tandanus tandanus | reverse complement strand
TCAATTTTGAGACTTCCATCCTCCTCCATGTGTACAGCACAGTCCAAAAAAGGTAACTTGTTGTTGTGTGCATCTTCCCTGTTGTTCACACAACAACAAGTTACCTTTTTTGGACTGTTAATGCTTTTTCTAATCTCCACTTTGCTCAACACTTCAGGATCCTTTGAAGCTTGATATTTTTTGGCAAAGTTCTTGTTTCGCACAAATTTAGCAGTGGCGGATTAAGTCAAAAGGCATCTCCAGATTCTTCTTCTTTAAGCTTTTAGCTTTGGGAGGAAAGATAATTTCATGCAGCTCCGTGTCTATTTTTGTTTTACTGTAGGCAATGACGTAAACAGGTTTAGAGAACGGGTAAATATGTTTAAGGTTTTTTATTTTTTTTAAAATCCAGAATAGCACCACATCTTTTTTGGAAGATGACTATAATCGGCCTGTTAGATGATATATTTAGCATATCAAGAGACCTTGGACATGTGTCCTGGAAGGGGAAAAATTGGATGCATATTAGTAGCATGGACCAACTTGCTTGAACATAATACTTGACCATGATTACTTTAGATTAATTTACATTTATTTTTGTTTGGATATTAATTTTAACTATAAAAAGAGCCACAAAGCAGTAGTCCTGATCTTGAGCTGTACTGAGCACGATTAATGTGACAGTGACAAGAAACAAGCTCCTGAGAGGGAATAAGAAAGAAAGCTTGAGAAGCACCAGAGACAAATAGGAACTCCTTCTCTTTTTGCTGACATTATAAATAGTCGTAAAGTGAAAGGATAAAGAGTATGAAATGCTCTGTGACTGTATAGGATGTTAGGTAAGAGTATATATTTACTAGGACTCTTGAGTTGTTCACAGCAGCCATTGTTTAGATTTTTAAGTTTGTAGGTTTTTATTGCCTGGAACAGGTATGTGAATCATAGGTGCAAATAGAGCAAGACAAAAAAGCAAGAGGAACAGAAGCGGAAGTAGAGGGTCAGGATCATCCCCCAGTGAGGTTTCTGGCAGGATCTGGCACTTCAAGCTTCAGGACTTCAGCTGATTAGACAGAGATTGTTATTGTCTAGGTAAGAATGTGTAGTGGTTTAAAGTCAGTATGCAAGTTGGGACTACACCAGGGGCTCAGTTTGTGCATAAAAGTCTCTCTAGTCAGTTGATCTTCACCCCTGGGTTCTCCAAAAGTCTTGATCTGTGGGTAGTAACAGAAAGAGTAAGGCCATGCATACAAGAAGCTCCTCTGAGGGGATCCATGAAAGAGTTTGACAATCCAGTGATTCCCCTCCTTTGCACTGAATGGGGTTCAGGAATGCGCCTAGCTGTCTTCCTCATTGCGGAGACCTCTGAGCAGACCTAGGTACAAACGTATGATAAAAGTGAGGACCAGAAGGTGGCACATGCATGAGGACACCATGGCTTATTGGCACTGCATCACTCCACTGTATGAACCCCTGTACCCTGAACACTAACATGAAGTCTGTCCATCCACTGCATACCTATACTGCTTATGGATGTCCCAAGACAAAAAAAATACAGCCCGTCATGCAATCAAGAAACCAATAAACCCCCTGCGACCTGAAAACTTTACCATGCTACCCAAAGCACTTACACTGGAGACTCCTTCCTAAAATGCTGAATAAACACAATTTCACAGAAAACTTTATAATAATAACCCACTTAAAAAAAAAAAAGTCAGACTAACCTCTTGCTTTTGTGTTACAGTATATTGGTAGTCTGGACGTCCCAAGACCTAACAGTCGCATGGAGATTGTCGCTGCCATGAGGAGAATCAGAGTAAGTTCACAGCCATAGTGCTGGAAATAAATGGATTTATTTATTACTTTTGCAGTCTGTAGATTTTGTGGTGTCATTTCTTCCTGAAGGTTTAATTTGATTTATTATGTAGTCAGGTGAAGAAAATCTCCTTCTAACTTCATCTAATCTATTAAACACTCCTGGGAGCATGTACATGCATGTGTGAGTAGGTGGTTCACGCTGCTTATTGGTGTTTGCTCATTATTGTACTCCAGGTTTAATGCTCGCGAAACAAAGCAGAGTGTGGATGAATGAGATTACAGCACTTACACGCACAGACTAATCCCGGTTCAGAATGGAAAGATGAGGTAATGTTCGGAGCAGACCATTAGCTTGATCAAGTTTATGATAGCTGAAGGTTGTGAGTTTCGTACTGTAGATGCACAATAAAAGGTCTTAATGATTCCTGGCACTTAAAACCAAAAAGTAAAAGTGGAACATTTTGTTCAGGTTGGAGAGTGTTTGAAATTTACATGCTCGAGTTGCATGAAAATAAGAAGTTAAAATGACAGTGTTTGTTCAATTTCTTAAAAAACAAACAAACTAACAGGACTTCCTCACTGCAGTTAATAAATCATTTATAATAATAATTATAATAATATAGATAGATAGATAGATAGATAGATAGATAAGTAGTTGTTTATGATGTAAGAATATATGAATAATAAGCCCAGAATTAAAGTTTTAATGAGAATTAATTCTCTTTTATTAAAAAGTTTGAACATTTCTTATCTTTAAAGAGTTTTGAAATGTTTAAAATAGTTCTCTGTAGAATATTAGGAAATAAAAAATATGTAGTTTTTTTTAGCCTGACACATGTTGAGTTTTCTTTTCCTCTCTTTCTTTTGCTTTCATGAAGCATATAGCAAAAAAACACAAAATAAATATCATACTGTGTATGTATTAAGGTTTTTAACGACAACAACAAAAAAATTGCAAACAAAAAGTTTGTATTCGGTTAATTCTACAACTTTTTGTTAAGACTAATAATTGTATTTATTAAAGAGGACCTACCTACTTATGTGTTTTGCTATAAAGCAATTGAAAGGACTGTACTGGGTAAAGCATATGAATGCTTGTAATAGTAAAAAATAATCAAACATTTTATAGTTTAAATTTAGTTTATTGGTTTAAATTATCCTGAACCTTGCAAAGCTGGTGCTGACGTAGAGTCAATGTTTAGGTACTTCACTACATTATCAGATTTTTAACTAAAAAAAAAAAAACCTCCCTCTTACAAGATGTGGGCGGTCCAGAACCCCCGCCCTTGAGTGTTAGTCTGTGCAACCACACTAACTTTCAACATATGCTGATCGAAACACAACATTCACAACGGTTCCAGGTGTTTGTTAATCAGTGTTTGTGGAGCGTTTGCTTTACTAGTCCTTGTGTAGAGAAGTCAGCACTTATTCAAATTTAATCTCATTCAAATCTCTAGCTTCATTTATTTCTCTGTGCACAATTTTAGGCCAATAAGGGCAGTTATTTGAAAACTCAGAATTCTAAGAGTCTCAGAATGATGTCATCAATACCAAAGTTAACATATACAAGTGTATGATTCTGAAACATTCACGCCATTTATTGACCGAATTGTATCGGAGATGCTAAAAGGTTTAGAATAAAATAATTGCCTGTGCAGTGGGAGACTGTATATGCACCAGGATTAATATATTAAAGAACAAACACCTGAAATACTGAAAAAAGCCATAGTCACCCATGTTACCTTGGGTATTGATGATGTCATCATTCAGTTTTCAAATACCCACTTATAAGATAGCAGCTATCGGTCTAAGGTTTTGCACATAGACAGATTTTAATATGGAGTTTTGATTGAGATTAACTTTGAACAAGTGCCATCTTCTCCTTTAAAATATTAGGACACTAATTAACACCATTCGGACTTAGCAGATTCAGGAATTGATAATGGTATTATAGGGCGAAGAAATAAATACATCTTGGTTTGAATGAATAGAGGTGGAGGTGGAATCTTGCAAATTAAAGCAGGGTTGATGTAATATTTTAATTAATAGCACATATATTATGTCTAGCACAAATGAGATTGTTGTGTTTGAAGGACGTGTGTGTGTGTGTGTGTGTGTGTGTGTGTGTTGGGTGGGTTGAGAAGATGACAGAAGATCACAGGGATATTGATCTGTTATTTTTCCTCACCTTAAATCCCTTTATCCATGTCATTTTAAAAAGCGAACACTGTGGTGTCTAAGGCTCCACATAGACCAGTCTGCAACATAAAAAAGCACTATGACCTTTAAAAACGAAACAACAACAAAGCACATTACTGTCAGAGACTGATGTTTGTCTCTGTTAATGTTTTCCAGGTTGTTGGAATGGGAACATCTCTATTCTTTGTCGTCTTTTCTCTCTCTCTCTTTCTTTTTTCGGGACTGAAATTAGGTATGCGGACAAGATTTCGATTCCCACCTGCCCTGTGTGTGCGTGCATGTGTACCTACACTGAATGCTTAATTGTTGATATATATCCACTTCAAAGGTTATGTACTGGGATTTGGTCCAGCTTTGTCAGAAAGAAATACAGTTATCGACAAAAGTTTTGTCGTATGTGTGCCTGATACAACAACTAATAACTTCACTTCTGATTAACCGATTTTCATCAGCTATGCCTTACATTAATCCTACAAGTATACAGATTGTTTTGTGAAAGCAACAGGAAATTGTACATTTATTTATACTTTTTACAGCTAATAAAAGACGAACATATCAATTCTAGGCTGGAAAAAAGTCTTGTCACAATCATGTAATGTCAAATTCTGGATCAAAATAATCAGTAAAATATAATTAGTAAAATTAGTAAAATATAATTAGTAAAATTAGTAAAAATATTAAAGTATTATTAAGGTATTAAAGCAGCTTTCAGGCAATTTATAAAATCTTTTTGGCAAAAACTGTACAAACCTTCAAGATCTCCTAAAAGCAAATGAAAATAATTTGCAAGCAGTAGTAAGAGATTTCAGACACCCGTGGTACACATAGGTAAGCTTGGTCATGCAATGAAAACTATCCACAAAACAACTGGCTGCACAAAAGTTGTAGTTCGCCTCCTGATGACTCCCTCAAAAGCTCCATTAGGACTCATAGCTAGCAATGTCTGCTTCAGCATCAACTCTACATCATATTATTTCTTGCAATGGTCACCATACACCATACAGGTCGTGTACAAGACACAGCTAGAACACCATGATGTGCTTACCAAGGCCCGAACACGTGGAAACTGTTATGAGCAGAAACATGGAGAAAAAAATATTTGAGATGAATTATTAATTCAGTATCATATCGCACTTCCACCAATGTTGTTACTGAACATCTAGAAAATTGCTGGCCCCAGAGCTCCCCGAAGAGCCAGTCATGTATGAAAGTGAAACATCATGGTTTAAGGTCACCTCCAGTACATAGGCATCACAAAGCTATTTAAGATGGGTGGGAACATTACCAGACGCAAATATCAACAGATTATTGCTTCCCGTTATTTTCCAAACCTACAGGTGGCTCAGATTTCTCACCATAGGGTTGATGACACACTGTTTTCTGACCATTTGATGAATGAGCTGCCCTCTAAAATTTATTTCCAATACTGCTGCTAGTACATAATATTCAGTACCATCAGAGTACCCAACCACCCAACCTTCAGTCCCATGACCAACCCCAACCACCTATCCTTCAGTCCCATGACCAACCCCAACCACCCAACCTTCAGTCCCATGACCAACCCCAACCACCCAACCTCAGCACCCAGAGGAAACACATGCAAGCAGAGGGAGGACATGCAGACTCCACACAGAAATGCCCCTGCTGGCCACAGTGCTGGGATCCATTCTTGATGTAAGGCAAGAGTGCTAACCATTACATCACTGTGCTGCCCAGATAACTGCAGAATTTAAGTTTTTCATGCAAACAGCTTACTACTTTCCATCAAGATCAGTTTATGAACAGTGTCCAGTATGGAGTTTAGAACATAGCCTTTATTTTCTTTTAGCGGATGATGTGCAAATATAGGAACTAATAATCCAAACTTTGCATTCAGAGAAGTACGATGTAATTCTGTGTAATGTTGTATATCAAGGTTTGATAGTAAATCACTAAAAATAACTACAAATGAGATTTAACCACAGTGTTTTCAAAAGAAGATTGAAAAGAAAGTTTAGTATGCTTAAGTCATGGCAGGATTACTTCTTTTTAAATTATGTCTGGAGCGGTCATAGGTACATAGGTAGCTGCTTTTAGAACAAGGATAGTGTTATTGAACGTCCTCTAGCAGTGGCAGCCTGCCATATATTTCACAACACTAATAGCAGGTATCCTAGTCGTAGAAGTTACCTGGGATACTGAGCCAAAACATATGTTTTCAAAGCCTAATAGCATCTTAATTTAGACTTAATTTAGTAAAAACTTAACAGTTTTAGAAATAGACCTATATGGGCTTTTCAATGACCAATGCCAATTAATTACAGCACATCTGTTAAAATTAGGGATTAACCAGTATGGGGCCTTTTCGAGACTGATACAGAATATCAGTAATTAACAAATTTAACAATATGTCAAGAAATAGACTTAATTCTATTATATTTTGAGTTGAAATGATTGTTTTAAAATGCAATTAATTGTCCTGATCAATCAGTCAGCCTCTAATCAGAGCAATGCTGCTGGAGCTCTGGGTGTGAATTTAAGGTTAAACATCAAACGCCGCCTTTTTTTTTTTACAAGTAATGAAGAAACCTTTAAGTACATGCAGTGTCTGTTGGTAGGAGCTGGCCCTGTCAGCTAATACATGAATTACTAATATAAATATTAAACTATGAAATAAGAAGTCCTATTTTGACTTAAGCTGGAGCGGAAGGATCCTACATTTTTGTTGTAAATATCCTCATTCTTCAACTTCAGTGTTATTCACGTTACCGAGATATGACAGTATTAAATGTCAGGAATTCTCTTTTCCTGCATGCTGCTTTCACATCTCATGCTGGTGATTGTTTTGCCAGCCTTTTGGTTTGTTTTTATTCCTGTCTTTTTGCCTGTCCTGTCATTTTCTTGTTGCATGCTTGTGTTCCCCTGTTCTGCGCTTACTTTTTAATTAGTTATGACTGTAAATTTGCTTATGGTCTATTGTAATACCCAAGCTTTGAAAGCCCGGCTTAAATAATTCTTTTGATATTTAATCATAACTCATATATTTTTTAGTCATATGGATGTTGAACAGATAATAAAGATAATTTCACCACTCGGTGTTTCTTCCACGATTTCTTACAGCCATCACATGAGCGAGGAAGCAGTAAAAAATAGAAGCGAAAAATGGACATCCCATTCACGTCGTGTAAATACTAGATTTTCACGGCAAACTACGTGAAAGACAACTCTAATTATTTTAGTTTTTCTTAAATCATACAAATCATGTTTGACAGGTAGCATTTTGTGTAACCCTGCTTGATAATTATTGCCGATAAATGGTATGTAACGTCTGTCCTCATGTGACGGGGTGAATTTAGGTGGCAGTGGAAATAAACTACAGCACCTCTTCACACTTTTAGTGGATGTAGAGCTTCCCTAGAAAGCTACGATGCTGTTGTTTGTGAACACGGCGATGAGATAACCCTTCTTTTTATCTCAGTGATGAGAAAAGATCTCTGCCCTGTTACATAAGACCACATACGAGTCCTTAATGTTAAATCAGATTCAATGCATACTTCAAACATATGATAAAAATTCTGTGTTCCAGAAGTTATCTTTTTATTGCTGTATTGATACTACACATAATACATTGTAAAAAAATACATCAAATAGGTGTTTACATTATGCTTGAAATTTTAACTGTTTTGTCCCTCAAAAAAGCTGTAGAGTGAATTTGTAGTTATGTTTATGCGTGTGTGTGTGTGTGTGTGTGTGTGTGTGTGTATATATATATATATATATATATATGTATATGTATGTATGTGTGGGTGTGTAATGTTCTACATCATTCCGTTTTTCCCTGATACCGTTCTAACATTTCTCCTGAAGTACACCTTTGTACTTAGTTTTTTATGATGGTACTCTGTTTTGTTGCAGCATCATTTATCGTGGCTAGATTTCAGTCAGACAGTATATAAACAGTCCCAGGCCAATAATTCAGACACCCACTAGAGATCAGACTTTTTACTGAGCTTTATTAAAATAATGTTACCCAGAAATGCAACATTTATCATGTCTCTGGGAAAAAACACTGATAACCGTATATGTGTATATATATATATATATATATTATGTGTGTGTGTGTGTGTGTGTGTGTGTGTGTGTGTGTGTGTGTGGTTCCTGTGAAAATGGGGTCACCTTGTTACATAAACAGCATTCTCATAAACATGAATGTGATTATAGATGTGTTGAATAAGTGTGTGTGTGTGTGTGTGTGTGTGTGTGTGTGTGTGTGTGGCCAATAGCAAATATGGACTATATATACAGTGGGGTTCTGAGAGCACTAGTGCACATGCCTTTGTTTTGCCCCCTCTTGCCCCTTCTTGCTTTAATGAGTGTGTGTAGCGCCTGTCCAGCGGTTATTTATACCACTTGTCCGTCATAGCTGCGGGAGAAGCTGAAGGTAATCCTGGCTCATGTGAGAGGCGGGGTACACTCTGGGCAGGTTCGGAGCGCCTAGCAGCACATCAGTCAGAACAACAGCAGCAGGTGTAATTACATGTAATATAGCAGAAGGGCCTGTGAAACAGATTGGTGACTGTGTAGCTTATAGCAGTATCGGCCCTCAGACAGTTTGTTCTTTGAGACAACAGAATAAAACAAAAACGACTATTAAAGAGTCACTAGAAATTTCTTTTCAGAAAAGTTAAACAAGCATCACATTTCACAAAAATTAATTTAAGCAATTGTGTTTTTATGTTTTCTTGGTTAAATAGCTGTTAAATATTGGCCAAGATAGCATAGCATGTCCACCCTTCAATTCTGTGGACATAGCTGTTTCTATCGAAGTGGCATTCCACAGTATTTTTTTCTCACTAAACCTTTTATAGCCAAACATTTCTTAAGACTCGTAAACTCAGCTAGTTGCTCTCTGTGTCTGAGTATTTTATAATTGTTAAACATGATCTGTTTGAAGAATCTAGCAAAATGTTGCATCACGGATAGGACATGGTCATTTGTTCTCCACTAAGAGAATGTACAAATCTAAGAGCTCTTGAGAATTTGATATAATATTGAAACAACATAAATTCCAGCATGTTGATATCTCTACTATCACGATTGAAGCTAATTTCTTTTCATAGTGGAAACCACGTGTGGAAACCTTTTTTTCATGACCAACGGACTAAATACTGTGCCCTGGAAACCATAGGATATTAATACGAGCACACTGGGGGGGAAAAAACCCAAAAAACTCCAACAATCCTTTTTTATTATAGTTAGACCTGGAACACTTTGTGATTGATAATAAATATCACTCAGGTATAATAATAATAATAATATATATTTAGTATTACGTGTGTTCTGTGCTAGGCTTTCTTCAGAAGAGAGATGTCAGCTGAGAGGGTGTGGAATGAATTGGGCTGAAAGGGAGTGGGGTTTCTGAAAGAAAGTAGGAAAAAAAATAAAGAAAGGACTCATTGTTGTGCACTGGCCCATGGGCTGATGCATAGTGGTGGCCTATATGAGCTCTCCATCCATTCTGTTCTCAATCTGTTCAGTCCCCAAAACGCCACTCACCATGTGCCCTGTGCATGGCGGATTCTCCACGTTGTGTGTTTGGGTAGAGGAATGTGTGTACAGCATATTTTAAGTCCTTATTCTTGTCAGAACTTCTGATTCTCGATCGTATTGTCCACTGAAGTTATTTGCTAACATCAGGTGCATTTTAGGGAATGCATTTTTAACCCGACACTTCCTACCACATCGTTTGATTCTCAGGAATAAACTTTATGTCCAGTGGAACATGTTTAAGAAATTAGATGTCTGGAGAAAAATTTGGTTGTGTAAAAAAGAATGAAAAAATAGGCTCACATTTTATTGCGTAACGATATAAAGTTTACTCCAAAAAGTTCCAATAAAATGTCAGTAAACAGAGAAATCTCAGCCCGAGGTCTTAAGTACAAAAATACCAAGGACTGGGATTTCTCTGTACAGTCCGAGAAAACTGCATTAATAAGTAGTTTAATCATGGCGCTTTTAAATGGAGGCTTTTTAGTTAATTTCTGGCGCTGTTCTGTTTTTCACTACACCTGGGGTGCTTTGCGCTCTTCTAGACAAGGCATGTTCATGTCTGTGAGGGCTTTGGTAGCGTTTGGCTTGATTTCCTTCCTGTGATGAACAACAGCTTTCTGACGAGCAGCGAGTACTTTACGGGACTTTACTTTAAAGTTTTTTCTGTTACAGTATTTCCTGTATACTTTTCTCTGCAGGAAAATGCTAAATGCTTCTTTGCAAGCTGCTAAAGATCATAGAGTTCAGTGCAGTTACATAATGGGTATGTTGCTGGTCGGGTGCGCCCTGGTCCGGATGCACGATTTATTGACCAATCAGATTGTGCATAGTGTCGTTGCCATATAATAAGCTAAATTATCTAACCAAGCTCCCTTAAAACAGTAACTATGATATGCAACATATTGCCTTAATTACTAATTACTAAACCATTAAAATCATATCTAAGTGTAAAAGTGTATGAGTTTAAAAAATCTACTGTATTCTGTTTGAGCCGTACATCCTAAGCACTGTCTTCGGTATTGTAAATAATCAGAAAATAAATTTCTACAGCTGATGTGTGGACTTTTCTAAGTGGCTGCATTGCAAGATTTGGCTTAAGAAGTATTTCCTACACAAACACTTTATTTGGGCTGGCTGCCCAGGTGTATTAACAGCTGCCAAAGTGACCCACTTTAACAAATTAGTATTAAAGTTTGAAGAATGAGAATGTTCTGTGAGTGAAAGATAAATAATAATGACTCGCATTGCTAAAAGGAATTGTGCTGGAATGATTAGCCAAATAGCCAAACACATAAACAGTGAGCTCTGCACATTACGTGTTATTGTCAGGGTTACCATGACAACACGGAGCGCTTGCATCCAGTCAGCGCATTCAGGTTTTTTAATATTAATTTTAATTAAATTATTATTTATTATTATTATTATAATAATTAAAGGACTGAAACAGTCTGTGTACATTTGGTTAACAGAGATTAATAGGACATTTTGTTGTTGTTTGTTGTCGTGTTTGTTTGTTTTTTCTTTCTTTGTAAGTCAAGAAAGTGTTTAGAAAAACAATTACCCCCAGTTTTTCTAAAACTCGGGGATTCACTGTTATAATGTGATCTATTGAGTGGAGAAGATTCTAAAAAAATCACACGTACCGGCTTGCCAGTCCTCTGCGGAATCTCAGAAATTCTGTTTTCCGCAGTCAAAATGATCATTACTATGAATCATACACTGCCCAGCCAAAAAAGTTGAGCCCTTTAATATTTTGTGGGACTGCTTTTAGCCTTGATTACAGTAAGTGGTTGCAGTGACATTGTGCTTCAGCTGGTCAGGTCGAGGCTTGGCAACATTATGTGGCAGTAAAAGGAAGTCAACTGACAACCTGAATGTACTGAATGACCAGGTTTCCCATCAATGGATTTTTTTTCTCCCCTGATGGCATGGATATAAATTTGGGGCTCAAATATCGAAAGAGTGCTTCAGGGAGCAAGAGGAATCGTTTTTTTTGGTTCCACAGAGTCCTGACCTGAACCCTATTGAAAGTATTTGGGATGTGCTGGAGAAGACTTTATGGAGTGGTTCAATTTCCCCGTCATTAATTCAAGACGTCGGTGAAAAATGAACCGAACTCTGGATGAAAGTAAATGATGTGATACTAGATGTTAGAGTGCTATTAGACTGAGCACAAAAACCTTTCAGAAAAGTATATAAAGGCGTTGACTTGTGTTGCAGACAAACAGTAAAAGTGGAAATTCTTTCAAGGAGTATTTGTTGGAGAAAAGGTAGAAAATAAGGTTTCAGGCATCTCACTCTGGTATCTCAAAAGTGAACACGAAATAGGAAGACAATTAATTTAAGAGCTGATGAGGAGTAAAGTTCTAAACAATGAAATGCAACTGAAGATTTCAGACTGGTCAGCTGTGAGGTTCCTATCTGGTAAACGTTTTAGCAACAGGCGTAATGTATGACTGCCTCCTTACGATTGTTCCTAGATTCAAACATGAATTGAATGTTTAGTCTTTGGTGGCTGGAGAATAGATAAACTAATCTGTTGGATTTGCAAAATAGAATGTAATACGCTTTTATTTAGTTTTATTTTTCCTTACCTTCTGTAAATATTTTTGTATATCTTTGTATATAACTTGATGTCTCAGATGCTCTCAAAATGGACCTACACATTTTATTCTAACTTTAGCCTCTTGCCCACTCTTTTGAAGGTCATACTTATTTTCATAAGTGTTTTTTTTTTAACCTTGACCTGTTGCCAGGCCATAATTGTGCCAGCAGGGGATGCCATCTATTTACATGTTTCGGTTACATTGGTTCATTTACATTTTCTTTTGCTTGCTTTAACCTGCATTTAATAGTTGACCAAAGAACCTAAACTAAAGAAAAGTGCTGTTGACACACACACACACACACACACACACACACACACACACACACACACACACACACCCGTGAGTGTCTCCTCCCCTAGGAACTTGGGTGTACAACTGGGTTAAAGAACATCGCTGTACACGTGTGCTGTCCAGGTGCATGTTTTTCGGAGTATAATTGAAGTATAATTAATGATGTAATCTTCATTAGCGGTTCTAACGAAGCAGACTGAATCACAGTGCCTTGTGTCTGTCTCTCGTTTTCAGCGAGTGAATGAACGCAGCAGGGATCCGCCTTCTTTCTTTCTGCTTCCTTGCTTTCACGTTTCAGGGTCACTTCAGACCGAGTTAACCAGTAACATGAGGCCCTTATGTCCTATCACCATAGCAACCTCTGTCCCTGCCAAACATGCTCTTGCAAGTTTGTGTGTGTGTGTGTGTGCGTGTGTATTTGGGCTGGGTGCTATGATTGGTTCTATCTGTGCAAGAACTACGAAGGCTAAAAATAACAAAAGATGGTTAAGAAGATGCTTTTACAGAGCAGTGAGAGTTGTGAAAGAGAGAGAGAGAGAGCGAGAGCACAAGGAAGATGGCGAGAGAGACAGCAGTGAGAGAAAGTTATGTGAGAGAACAGTGAGACAGACAGAACAGCAAGAGATGCATGAGAATGTGAGAGAGAGAGAACCATGAGAAAGAGGGAGGAAGGATGGATAAAAGGACGATTGAGAGAGAAGAGAGAGGGAACAGAATGAGGCTGGTGATCTGCTTCTCTCACGTGGTTTATACATCAGGAAGATGTCACTCTTTTTCCACTTGCTGTCTTCATCTTTAAAAAACAAATTATAATCATCGGCGTTTGTCTGTCTTTTTGTGAACTTCCTGACAAAACTACCAGATGGATTTCAGCCAGACAGGGTCAATATGTTACTCCACCCGAGTCCTGGAAGTGATTAGTTTTTTGAAAGGTCAAGGTCATAGTGAGGTCAGAAAGTTAGAGAAAATTCCTGTATTTTAACATGGGATGATCTGTCCCTAACCATAACCCTGGCCAGATTATTTTTGGGCTAATCAATCCACATGTCACTATAATCCATATGTGCCTCGCAAATGCACTGAGAGTCCCTGTAGTTTTACCCCTAGCCAAAGGGAGTTATTGTCAAGTGCAATGTCAGTCCATCCGGCAGTCTGTCTGACTACAACGGCATTCCATTTTTGAATTTTGGGCTGCAACAAGAATCAACACAAACCTGTAGATTCTTGTTGCAGCCCAAAATTCTATTTGGCTGCCGTAGGTAAATCTTGAATTTGCATTCTGCGTATTAACTCAAAAACGCCGTCTCCCATTATCAACATTTTTGGTGTGAATGTTGGGACTGGGTAACTACACATACCTATCAATTTTCCTTGCGGTCTGATACCGACATGGCTGCCTCAGCTGCCATCTTGAATTGGTATTCAGCGCACTAGCTCAAAAACTCCGTAAGGACGGATAAAAAAATTAGCGTCAGAACTTTTTGAAAACCTAAATATGGCACACGTTTGTTGTTTTTTTTTTCAATCCAAATTAAAAAAAAAATAATACATTTCCAAAAATCTTTAAAAAATTTTTTCAAACAGAACTAAACCAATCGCAGAATCACAATCATAGCATCTAACACAGAATCGCGTTCTGTACCGTTTTTATTTATTTATTTATTTAATTAGATTCGCCACCAATTCCGGGCGCTGATGAGAAACCGAGAAATGTTTTTATCCAGCCCAACTGATCAGTATTATTTTTGGTGTGGATGTTGGGACTGTGTAAATACACAAGTCTTTTGATTTTTGTTATCCAATATATCCACCACAGCTGCCATCTTGAAAGGGCATTTCACGCACTAGCTCAAAAATGCCAGCATACCTTTCATAATATGCCGCATACGCTGAGGGGGTCTTGCCTGGTTAGCTGGGCTATTTTTTTTAAATGATGATGAGTTTCATGATACAGTGTCTTTTGGTATCAAAGTTTTGGTATTAAAATTCTTGTAGCAACTAGCTGGTCCTTCGTTTGCAGCACTATACCTCAGCGCCTCACAGAGCAGCTAAACATGCTTGGAGGAGAGCCTCACTGATCATGTAATTGCTTGCTGAAGTCTGAAGCCCAAGGTCAATCATTTGGACTTGCCTGATGAAGGCTGTTATAGCTAAAACGTATAGCATGTCTTAATTAGTTACTGTGGTGGAATAGCCAAGAGATATTAAAGACATCTGAGCAGTACTCTATGTAAAGGGTTTTTTGACTCAGCATATTTATTATAACGTGTTCTCATAGGACTGGGAGATATTTATTTAGTTTAAGGGATTCTTTAAAGAAAAAAAGCCTGCGCCTGTATACCAGATTGTCATTTCAAAGCTACACACACACACACACACACACACACACACACTGTACATACTAATATTATAGCTGTTTGTTAAGTAAATATAGAGCTACTGTATAGAAACTGTTTCTTTATAAAGCATGTTTACTTTCAGTTTTCAGGAGGCCGTTGTTTGCTTACTGGGTGTTTGCTGTTCATCTGTAATATGTTAAAGCTCAACACATTCACAGTCAGTTTCTCTTCTCCTTGAGTGAAAAGCATTTTTTTTTTTTTAATCTTAAAATTCTGCCCATCACACGCAGGATTACTCACTGTGCTTCAGTACTGATCATTGCTCTTGCGTCCACAGATGAATTAAAAGAAAAAGCTTATAGTAGTTTAAAGGGATTTGCGCACCAGTCGCACATGCATAGTTCAATCACTAAAGTTAATTTTAGCTTTGGCAACGGGTAAGTTACACATGTATACAGTGCCAATACAAAGAGAGACCAGTACAGTCCGAGTCAATCGAGTGCCTTCAATTAAGAGGTTTTTCTTTTAAAATAAATTTGAAGTATAGCTTCAGCTAAGGGAAACGTGCCTTCCAACAGCCAATGCTTTCACCAGATCACCCCTTTAAATGCATAAAGGCTTGGGAAAAAAGGCACAAGCACTTATAGAAGAAAGCGAAATTGTTTTGTGTGGCAGTGCCTTAAAAAGATCTGCTTGTATGCAACTGACTCTGCGTTTGCCTGCCATTTACTCTCAGCTGTCTTACGGTGAAGAACGAGGTGAGAGTTCTTATGAAGAATTGCTAGTCTTTGGTGCGTATGCCCAACTGGTGACATGTTCACTTTAAGCGATGAAATAACTTGGGACACACACATGCACAAAGTGCTCATCCCATCAGAAAGCCAAAATCAATAGCTGTCATGTAGTGCAGAGAGCTTCTGTCTGCTCCGGACTCATCAGCTATTCACTGGCTGGAAAGAAAATGTGTGTATGTGAGGGGTATAGGCAAATCTTTTTTTCTAGTGCAGTCAGATCCCTGCTTTTTTGTGTTACAGAAGTAATTTAACCTTTTGACACTCAGAATTGAGTTCAGGTGCATCATGTGACCTTTGTTCACCCTTGAGATGCTAACCTGATTTAAGTACACTATCGTATATTTAGTTGAAGGACACGATCCACGTTGCACATTGTCAAAGCACAAAAGCCAATGAAGCCAAAGCAAGCGCCTGCAGACCTCAGAATGAGGATGCAGACCATTAATGAAATGTGTGTATCTTGGGTTATTACACACATGGAAAGAAATGTATATTTAATATACCCAGTTGAATTAATGAATGGATGATTAGATGAATGGACGAACGATTGGATGGATGTATAATTAGATGTTTGGGTGGATAGATGAATGGAGGTTTGGATGAATGGATGGATGGATGATTACATGGATGGATGGATGTAGGAATGATTGGATGTATGTATGATTAGATAGGTGGATGGATGAACAGAGGTTTGGATGAATGGAAGGAGGATTGAATGGGTGGATGGTTAATTGGATGGATGGATGATTAGGTGGATGGATGGATGAATAGAGGTTTGGATGAATGAAAGGAGGATTGGATGGGTGGATGGTTAATTGATGGATGGATGATTTAGGTGGATGGATGGATGAATGGAGGTTTGGATGAATGGAAGGAGGATTGGATGGGTGGATGGTTAATTGGATGGATGGATGATTAGGTGGATGGATGGATGAATGGAGGTTTGGATAAATGGAAGGAGGATTGGATGGGTGGATGGTTAATTGGATGGATGGATGATTAGGTGGATGGATGGATGAATGGAGGTTTGGAT
>JBCNYH010000005.1:25418900-25432805 GCA_039654325.1 Tandanus tandanus | reverse complement strand
CAATAACATTAAGTTAAAGATCTCTACATAAAAATTCTATAAAGCTCTGAACACAGTAATAAATGAAACTAATTCAATGTCGGGTGTGATGACTTTTTGTTTAAAAATAGAACAGCATCAGGTCGAGTTTGTGCAGTTTTACAAGTACAGAATCAATTCATAAAAAGTGCACGTTACTATTCTAGAGAGTGCAGTTTTAGTCAGTTTGGTTTCCAATTCATACCTGTTGCACTCAAGGTCTTCAAGCTTATTGAAACTGGGTCATCTTGACCTAATTTCAAGGTGACAGGGACCATATAAAATATACACATGACAGATATGTCAAATTTAGCACAGGATTGTTTGTTATTTATACCAGATATGCCTATGGACATGCCTGTTAACCACGCAAGAAAGAAAACCATGATGACACTAAGTGTGCCGTTGACCAAACGGGTGATATGCCTAGTGTTCTAGTGTGAATTCGCTATATAGTATATTTTTAATAAAATCCTGAAGAACCCTTGTTTTGTTTTGTTTTTTTGTACTTATGACAAATTCATTCATTTAACTCCTGTAGAGACTTGATTTTAAACTGTGAAACTATTGTTTTTTTTATTCAGTGTAGAAGAGATTATTGGGCAGAATATTACATGCCCAAGCACAGTTTCAGTAGCATGAAGCCTGTTGGATCAATGGGGTAATGAGAACAGGATTACTTAAGAACAGCGCAGGCTGGCTGTGATATTGGATGGGAGGATGAAATGTATGATCTGTAAATAGCTTGACAGTGAAACTGTTAAGGTTGTGCAATGCATTATATCAGATGATCTCATCGATTGCATAATAATAATGATCCGGGGCAAGCTATTACACACCTGCACACACACCCAGAGTCTGTTTCAAGTCGGTAATGTTCTAATGGGTTCATACTGAATTCCCATTGAATACCAGAGATGATACGGTTGGTTTGGTACCAGAATTTTGGCTTCAGTATGATACCTGGCATGGTAGGTCGGTAACAGTACCAGTTTGGTAGCATTGCAGTAAACAGTCATACAAAGAAATTGATAAATATTCACACAATATTACAAAATTATTAAACTTTGTATTGTTTAAACACTGCATTCAACTTATGTGAATAATTTAACCGTGGAAAAAGTTCACTACCTATCATATAGTATTTGGAAATAACATCTGTGACATCTGTGTATTTGGAAATAATCCGTTTTCGGAATTCTTTGTACAACTCAAGGTGTACCTGCATCAAAAGTTTAATCAGGTTTGATGCATTTATATCGTCATATTTTACTCCAACAGCCTTCTCGACAAGTTTGGGTAAATTAGTATTATGGGCATACTAGCGCTCTTTCAGTGTTAAAGGCCTCATGAAATGGATGATCAATTCTAGACATCGTCTCACTTAATGCCTGACCGTGATAGGCTGCATGAATCTACAGTTTGGGCTAGTATGAAATCAGACACAGCCTCTTTTCTTGTGTTTCTCTTACAACCAACCATTGGTAAGGGAGTCCCTAAAACGAATGACGAAGGAAAGCGAATGACGAATGACAACGGCAATAATAGCGCGAATAACGAATGGTGGCCAGTACCGCACATATCACATTGTTCTACACCATGCCACAAAGCGAATGACAGATTTAACACACAGATTAACACTTTTACCTGTAATACAGCTCATATTACCTTGTAGAACAACGTGATATGAGCTGTATTACAGGTAAAAGTGTTATTCTCTGTGTTAAATCTGTCATTCACTTTGTGGCATGGTGTAGGAGGAGGTGATATATGCGGTACTGGCCACCATTCGTTCTTCGCGTTATTCTTGCCGTTGTCATTCGCTTTCCTTCGTCATTCGTTTTAGGGACTCCCATTTTTGATGCCATTGTGCTTGAAATCACAAAACTTGAACAGAATCCAGAATATCATTATTGGAAGGAAGATGGAGGAGGAGATTGTCTGTATGAGCCCAGTTATACAGCTATACAGTTATACTGCTGGAAAATTTTTACTCAAGGCTTTAAAGTGAGCTCTGAGGTAAAGTAAACCTGACAGGGTGTTTGTAAGTTTCTACATACTTTTGTATGTCCTTCTCAAGACACGTGTAAAATTTATTCCCACAAGCACTATAGCACAAGCCCAAGGCTTTATCATTCTCTCACATGGGCCTCGGCTGTCACGGCTTGTTCTTGTATCCGGCTTCAGACACTGTGTAAAAGCACATCTCCACGCTTGTTCTCTTCCAGCTTATGAAAGATAGACAGATCAGCTTTGTGCCCCTATGAAGGAAAGAGCCCGGCTTGGTTCATGTCAGGACCTGACTTGAATAATGAATGCTGTGTTCGTCCATCAGAAAATGATTTATTCCAGGATGTGACATAGGGATTAATCAGAAAGCTGTGGGTCCAGTCAGGGCCAAAATAAAGTCATTTTAAAATTGAGGTAATCAAGGCAATATTCTGATGTGAGTCAAATGATGTGTATTATATACTTTCAGCATCCTCAGTATTTATTATTATTTATTTAACAACAACAGAAAAAAATACTTATCATCATGATATTAATAGTAAAATGAATACGATAAATATTAAGAAGAATAAAATTATTAACAACTTAAGAAATGAATGAAAATATGAAATTATTGCTTTTTTAATAGAAATATTTGTATTATTGGTGAGGTCCTGTTAAAAATGTACATGCTGGTTTATTAAGACACAGACACAACATATTTTATCCAGTCAATTTCATAAGTATAAGTACAAGAAACAACTGGGCAAAACTTTGCTTGTCTTGAACAACAAAAAACAGTAAAAAAACAAACAAACAAACACCCACGTCATTATGTGTTCTTTAATGCCATGGCAAAATTGCTAGCATTTGTTCAGTATTTCACAAAAGTAAACTTTTTATTGTTATAACTTATTTTAAACAGTATCTTGCTGAATATTGTAGATAAAATGTATTTTCCTTTGACCTTTTATACTGAATGAGGAAAAATTTGCATTATTATATAAAGTATTTTACATAATCACAAAAAAATTCAGAGCTGAGCAAGTCTTTGACAATGCTACACTTTTTCTGGCATGACACTTGCAAAAGCTCTTTTGACCACTTAAGTAAATGTCGTTTACTTAAATGTTTTAAAATCCCTAAAACCGTTTCCTCACATTTAACAACCATGTTTCTGTCTCATAGTACGAGTTCAAGGCGAAAAGCATTAAGAAGAAGAAAGTGAACATGGTAGTCTCGGTTGACGGCGTAAAAGTGATACTTCGCAAGAAGCAGAAGGTGAATGACATGATCTTCCTTTTTATTTTTAATACATGTTACTATAAAATACTGCAGAGATTCTTGTGTGTTGTGTTTTATGCTGACTTTTCATTCACACAGAGGAAAGAGTGGACGTGGGATGAAAGTAAAATGCTGGTGATGCACGACCCGGTGTACAGGTGAGTCAGGTGACTTCGGCAAACTGAAAGACACTCATGATGGTATAAATTTGATTTGATTTGTTTGACACTGCTCTTGTAGGTCGTCTACGCTGAGGTTTTACATATTGAAATTCTGGTATGCTTGTGCATTAAAACCCTTTTGTCTAAAAAGAAGGTTGTATTATATAATATTTCTTTTGATATTTTATAAGCTGTTTCTGAGTTTATGCGTATTATAGACTTGCATTCAGTTGCTGTAAAAATTCCTTCAAAATTAATAAATAATTGATTATTATGTGCTGCCCAGTGATGTGTGGCTTATTCAGTACTTTCAAGATGCACAAAGCTGTACTTCGAGATGTATTATTCCTACTTGAGATCTTAGTTAGGAACATGAAGTAGTATGAAATGTTCTGCATCAAGGACCGTCAAAGATCTTCCAGCAAGCCATTAAGTCGATGTTACACAGTCAACTTTCCTTCCAATCATTTATTGCAAGTCACCTTGACACCGTGTAACACCAAGTTAATTATTTGTCATCTTGCTTTGTGAATTTTTGAGTGTCGCCGAGCCCTAAGTTGCGAAAATCGTTAAAAAATCATCCCCCGCCAACATCTTGCATGGGAATTGATTTTTCACGGCAAATTATCGTTGCAAGCTGACCGTTTTACTGGAAGAGGCTCAAGTCCATTTGAATGCAAACATTACCAAATATTTATGGTGGAGAGCCATTCATTTTTAAAAGTTGCTTTCAGCTATGTATGAATTATATCATTGAATAAAAATGAACTGGACTTGACATAAAGGAAGTGGTAAATAAAATATTTCCAGTCTTTAGCACTTTCCCAAGTAGTTTTGGCATTCTTCTGAAATAACTGTGGGTCAATGTAGCCTCAGTGCTTTCTGCAATAAAGCTTTTTCAATGTAGATGCCAAACTCCAAAGTGCTTTCGAGTACATTTTGTACGTTTATGCATTTGTCATTTATTTAAAAAAGGCACATATTAAAAGTTGATTTACAATTTAAACACAAAAATCACCTTTTACTTTAGTAAAATCCGTCCTGACAGTCTTTCTGTCCTTTTTCTTTTAGGATTTTTTATGTGTCCCATGACTCCCAGGATTTAAAGATTTTTAGTTACATTGCTAGAGATGGGTCAAACAACACCTTCAGATGCAACGTCTTCAAGTCCAAAAAGAAGGTATTCTCACAATAGATCTTTTTTATTGCCGACCATGCTAAAGTCAGTATAACACACAGAGAGATATTCTTGCTTAAATAATGAGCGTGCTTTGTACTATATAAAGTTCCAGAGTTGAGGAAAGAGACAACCTGATTTCTGCAATAAGACTCTGAGAGGGGATAAGAGAGGGGATTTAACTGACAGTATTACTCCTTAGTTTGGTTAAAAAAGAAGGTTTGTCAAGTTGGGTAATCAAATGATGAAATAAGAGCTTTATAGTACTAGTGGGCTTCTGGGTGGTTGGAGAAGGTCTGCACAGGATCCTGTTGACTACAGGGTTTCTGTAACAGGATCAGGGTGTAAATGTATGTTTGACTGCATTCTATTGTGGAAGCAGAAATAATGAATCTTGGAGGTGGGAGAGGGATGAATGAATAAGACTGGGGTGTGTGAGGGAGGGGTTGGATGCATAAAGTAGGTTGATTGTGATGACCAGGGGGTTGGGATGTTAGATTGAAGGGTTTGAATGAACGAGGAAAGTTGATTGTGGTGAACAGTCAGGGCAGTAGGATGAGTAAAGAGGGATGAGTGAAAGAGGAGATTGGGATGAATGGGGGTAGGACATTGGGTGGAATGGTGAACGAGGTAGAGAAGGCGTGAATCGGGGAGAGGATTCAGAAGAGCAAGGGGAAAAATGTGGCATGGAGGGGGCGGTTGGGATGACTGAATGAAGGGGTGTTGATTGTGGTAAACAGAGATGGAACAAGGATGAATGGGGTAGGGGATTGGGTGGAATGGTGAATGAGATGAAGGCAACAGAGACTAGGCGAAGGCATTGGGATGAGTGCAGGAAAGGGTTGGAATGCAATTTGGGGGTTGGGTTTGGATTAACTGTGAAGGGCTTGAATACATGCGGGACGTTGATTGTGGTGAACGGACGGGGAATGGAATGGATAAAGAGGGATTGGGTGAGTGAGGGAGGTGATTGGAATGAATATGGATAGAGGATTGGGTATAATAGTGAATGAGGTGGAGGAATCAGGAAAGAGGTTAGAAGGAGTAGGGACAAGTATGGGAGACACGGTTGGAATGACGTATGGAGGGATGGGTAGGAATGCGTGCTGGAGGGGTTGAATGAATGAGGGATGTTGATTGTGTTGAACAGAGAGGGGACTGGGTCGAGCCAGAAAGGAGCTATGAATGTGGGGGAGAAATGCAAAGAGGTTGGGATGAGTGAAGAATAAGGTTTAAAGGAATTTGTTTTGAATTGAATTGGTGGAGGGGTTCAATGATGGATGGATGAAAAGGGATGAGATGAGTTTCAGAATGAAAATTGGTGTAAATGTGACTCTTGTCTCTCAGAGTCAGGCGATGCGTATAGTGAGGACAGTAGGCCAGGCCTTCGAGGTGTGCCATAAGCTGAGCCTGCAGACTGCCGATGGACAGAAGGACAGCCAGATGGACAGACTTGAACATGGAGAGAGTGGAAAATCTGAGGATGAGACACCAAGTGAAGGTGAGACAGAAACATATCACCTCTTTTTACCATCACAGCACGACTGTGCTCCATTTTATTCCTGATTTAGCTTACACTAATGTGCCATAACATTAAACCCATTATGAGCACTGAAAAATGAAGTGAATAGCATTGATTATCTTGTTATAGTGGCACCTTCTGAAAAAAGGGATTTATTAGGCAGAAAGTGAACATTCAGTTCTAGAAGTTAATGTGTTGGAAGGATCCGCATGACTTTGAAAAGCACCACATAAAACGGCAGATCTTGTGGGGTGTTCCTTGAGTGCAGTGGAAGGCTCCAAAGAAAGGTGGTCCAAGGATGGACAACCAGTGAACTGGCAGGAATGTCATGGGTACCCAAGGCTCATTGATGTCTATGATATAGAAGAGCTACTGTCGCACTAGTGCTGGCTATGATTGAAAGGAGTCAGAACACATGTGCATTGCAGCTCATAATGTTATGGCTCATTGGTGTATTAGCACAAGACATTAAAACACGCATATATAAGGCAAGAGTTTTACTAAATGTTCATGTCAAACTTCACTTACTCATTTGCCAAACTGCTTAATCCTACTAGGGTCGCGGAGAGGCTGGGGCCTATCTCAGCTGACGCTGGGCGAAGGCGGAGTACGCAATGAACAGCTCGCCATTCCATCACACATACACACCCATTCACACTCACGGTCAATTTGGAACAGCCAGTTAGCCTAATGTGCATGTCTTTGGACTGTGGGAGGAAACCGGAGTACCTGGAGGAAACCCACGCAAACACTTGGAGAGCACGCAAACTTCACACAGAAACACTCGAATCCTGGGACACGAACCCCGGACTTTCTTGCAGTGAGGTGGATGTGCTAACCACTACGCCTCCATGCCGCCATGTCAAACATCGGCAAGGAGAAAATCTCAAGTGTCGCAGCTCTTGGTGATAAAATCTCACACTCCACCCGGTGTCTGTGAGGATCAATAACAGGTATTGGCTGATACCCAGAAAATGCCTTCCACTGGCAATAAATCCATCTGCTCCATCAGAGACGGTTGTTTCTTTTACTCATGTTACTTGTTTTCCTGTCACTCATGTTCCTCATCCTTTTTCAGTTCGATTGATCTCTTTGGTTTGTTTCACTTTGATGGTGTTGACTGTTGCTGTTCTTTGTTCTTTACATATCTCACAGGGGGTCTCTAGTTAAGCTCAGTTCATTTGTACAGCTCCACTGAGGGTTTTAAGATGCTCAGCCAGACTTGTGTAGGCTTGTATACTGAGCATCAGTGGAGCTGTGAGTCTCTTGGGCTTGGAGATCTTTCCACCGCAGAATCATTTCATCAAGAGTCCTACTGATCCTGCCATTGTCATTTATTTGTCACTTCTGAGCTGATTTATCGGATTAGTGTTGTGTTTTGCTTCTTATAAATCACAGATTTTAAGGTGGATATCACCATAGCACACAATGCAAATGTGGACTTTTAAATATTTTTCATTGAAATGACCTTGAATGAACTTGTAAACTCAAGTACTTGCATTTTTAACTGCATGCTAGCGCATTGAACTTCCTGAAACTATGCTATAATACTATAATAACCCTATCCCTAATCACACATCTGCTCATACTGATTTATGAAAACGGCCAAGACTGCATTTGCTGTCCTGTTTTTCTGTGGTGGTAGCATTTTAGCCGCACTTGACTAAGCTATCATTACTGTGCAGGTGGTTCATCCAGAGCAATGCTGAGAGTGTACCAGCATAATACAGTTATGTAGGTAATTACATACCTATCCACGAGCAGCGTCACAGATTTTACAATCAGCCTTATTACTTTCACCAGTATTAAAATACTCCATTTCTGAAAGTGTTTACTCCAGTTTTCCTGCATTTCTTGTCATTAAGAGTTTTTAAAGCACAGTGTGCTTCTTTGCTCACAGGAGAATTATCTGACTGTGCTGAGCGCTTGCCGTTTCAGTCATGTTATTTGTTTCTAAGCAGACTGATGTGGGGATGGAGTGAAGCGGCATTTAATAGAGTGTGTCTATAAAAAGAGCCCCCAGAAAATACAATCAAGCACTACAACACGGAACATTTTTCCTAATGGATTTTCTCAGCATCATAATATAATTGCTCTGAGGCTTTTGCTTAAATGATTGTTTTTAATGGCGTACTACATATTTTGCAGGCTATTTGTACTAAAACTGTATTCAACTCACTCATTTACCGCACTGCTTAATCTAGGATTGTAAGGAGACTGGAGCCTATCTCAGCCGACACTCGACAACACCTGAACAGCTTGTCAGACCGTCGCAGGGTCAATACACATACAAAAACACAACCATTCCCACAGATGCTCACACCTAAGGGCAGTTTGGGACAACCAATTAGCCTAATGCTCGCATCTTTGGGCTGTGGGAGGAAACCGGAGTACCCGGAGGAAAAACACGCAAGCACATGGAGAATGTGCAATCTCCACACAGAAACCCAGGATCTTCTTACTGTGAGGCAGAAGTTCTAACCACCGTGCTGCCCCTGTATCAAACTATTGCTCCTTTAATCAGAAGGAATCAATGTAATTACAGAAAGCCTCCTCAAAGCTACACGATGAATAATACAATGGTAAAATGCCATAATTATAAAAAGCTCTCGCACCCTCTCGACTTCCTGAGCGGTTTCCAATTTTGAGTAAAATCCTTTGTAAGAATTATAGCTATATTCAGAGTTGATGTCGACATTATTCACACATCAGGAAAGTTGTGCATATAAAGTAAGGGATAATGGACTATGAGGTCAATATTTCGCAAAGTAAATTATGGCTCCAGATCGTTCTGTCGGGCTTGCTGTGCGTTATCCTGCTTCTTATAAAAGAAATAATCATTTGACACAAAATATTGATTTAAAAAGGATTTAATTGCTTCTACTATTGCTGTGCTCCATAGCGACAGTCTCTTATACTTAACAATGGCACCTTATGAAGAAATAACCGACCTCTGCATGCTGGGACCGAACAATCAGAATCAAGTACTCAAATGAGCCGTGTAATAATCTCAAATATATTTGATATATAATATGTATGATTTAAAATATGGACTGAAATATAATAGATACTACTCATTAACCAAGTGTGTGGTCAATACAGGGAAATTTCAGACCAAAACTTTGATGTGTAGAAAAGTCTGGAACTTCCCTGTACCGACTGATATATTGAGGTTGAGAAGAATATTTATTCTATTTTTTCTATATTTATTCAATTTATTTTATAACACACCCCCTTAAAAAAAACAAGTTCAGACCTCTCTACAGCTAATTAGATTGCACATATAATAAAATATAATACTCACTGCAAATGACATCCCATAATCATTTTTAGCATGTTTACAGCCCAAAACTAAGACATTTCAGTCTGATATATTGACATGGTTAAAACAAAGGTTTAGTAATGCTAACTTTATGTATGACCTCATTGATACAGACCTGTAATAATCTCTGAATACAGCTGTGTATTTCTTTGTGTCTCTCCCAGGCTGCGAGTTGACGGGTGCTGGGCGCGTCAGCGACGTAGAAAAGGAGATGAAGCCGCTGCCAGCTAACGCTTGTGAACAAGCGATCACTGACGTCCTCCAGAGCCTGTCACAGCTAAACATCCTAAACCCAGGACAAACTCTCCAGGTGAGAATGTCTGGATAGTTGTATGTGGTATGATAGCATGGAAGTGTATAAGTGCGTTTGAGAGAATAATTGGATTCTACAGTTGTTTTACATTATTTATATTCCTGACAGCTGGCTTCTTTAAATGCCGTGTTAGGATGGTCATTAGATGTAATCTTGCTGTCAGAGGAAGCGCTCTTTAGCTCTCTTTTTAGCATGTTTACAGCCCATGCTCCCTCATCTTCTCTTTAACTCTTCATGTGGCTTTTCATTAAAGGTGCTGTTCTATATTACATTCATGTAAAACAATAAGTACATCCCATGAGGTTTTTTTTATTTTCTTTTTCAACACATTTGGACAAGCAAACATTTCTCCTCTTTAATAAAGTGCAGACACTTAAAGCTAATATACAGTATATAACTTTTTCAACACAAATATCAATAAATGTGGAGAAAGTATGTACACCCTTGGCCTCAGAAGCTAGTATTACCGTCTTAAGCAAAAATGACACCCTGTTGCATCGTGTTCAGTTCATTTGGACACAAAGTTTTTAGTGAGACAAAACATTTCATCACTCATCCACTCATCTAAAAGACTTTTTAAGTGGTGTTCAAAGCTGGGCTTTGACTGCGGACGCCATTCCATAAACCTCATCGTTTTTTTTAACTGTTCCTTGGTGTAATTTGCTAGTCAGTTTAAAGTCATTATGCTATTGAAAGATCCACCAACAGTTCACATTCAACTTTTAAACAGATGGCCTCATTTCATCTTCATGCACTCTTTGATATGGTGCAGAATTCATAGTTGAACTGATGACTGCAAGTTGCTCATCCTTGAGGCAGTGCAGCAACCCCAAACCATAACGTTTCCATAGTATTTGACTGTGGGCAATTTGATTCGTCTGTCCAGGACACATTTTTACAGAAGGTCTGGTTTGCTTATATGTTCATTCTCAAACTGCAGTCTTCCACTAATGTGCTTTGTGGACAGCACAGGCTTTTTCCTCTGACTGACCTGATTTTAATGTACAATATGAAAATGACTGCAGAATATCAATTTCAAGTGTTGTTTGTTGGAGTACATCACCTTTAGTTGTAGGTAATGTATTAAAGTGGCCAGTGGTGTAGTGGTTAGGGTGCTGGGCTCATGATTGAGAGGTCATGGGTTCGAGTCTCGTTTGATCCCCAACGTGCTCTTAACCACAAGTGTGCCTTTGTGTACCCAGCAGTATAAATGGGTACCAGTACATATAGTGGAAAGGTAACCTGTGATGGACTAGCTTCCCAGCCAGGATGAGTTGACGTTTTTGTTGCTTCATGCTACAGATATTGGGATAAGCTCTGGCCTGATGAGCATTAAATAGATTTTAATGTACTGTATCAAAGAGGGTGAAATGTTTGTTTGTTTAAATATATTGAAAGAAAATGTACATTTTCTATGGGCTTAACTAATTATTTTGACATGAGTGTAGGTCCATAAATGTGTGTTTTTGGTAGTTTTTAATTGCATATCTGCCACCAAAGCGAGAGATACTATTACAGCACAAATCTACAGTAAGACAGGCTTTTAAGCTGCTTATCTGAACTGAGTCAGGTGACTGTAATGTCATCTTCCAATACAGAATTGCAAGGAGAATGGCTTTAGGCGTTTAGAAGCTGATCCAGGGCTGAGTATCAGTGTAAGAGCTGAAACGCTTTATTGTTATCAGATTGGATTTGAGATATTTGTTAGTCCAATCCTCTGATGCATTTCATGCTGGTAATGTTGACTGATATTCCATGGATTATGCATTTAATGTAGGACATGGTGTCTCTGAGGGATCACGTAAGCATTCAGTTGCTAAGAAGATGCCAGTATTGCATCAGTGTCAGCTACCAAACAAAATTCAGGGTTCTTATATTATTTATTTATTTAGGAAACTATTTATGGTGCATATTGTTTAGAGATTCATTATAATTTAGAGATGGATACTAAGGAAAAACTCTACAGGTGAATGAGATAATTAACAACAAAAAAAGATATTACAGCTACATGCTTTCTATTTTTTTAGTTGACATTTGATGATTTGTGTAATTAAGCTTATCTCTAATATGCTCGGACTCCTCAGGCGAACCTGTTTTCTCATAACTGAGGTCAGAGTCCGTTTCTGTCTTGTTAAGTTGCAGCTTTGCTATGCTATGGAAGGTCTGTTAACTGCGAGACAATCATAGAAAGGGTTCAGCGCCGTCCCACCCACTGGATTCTCAGATCTAGAATAGGAGACTTGTGGCCTTGTTTCACGAATTTTAGAATTTAAATTAAACAATTAACCGTAAAGAGATTCTTAAGAGAAATTTTTTATAATATATTTTGTAAGAATATATGTTTATATGTTTTTTAAAAATAATTTTAAAGAAAAACACAGTTCTATACATTGTTTTCAGTATAAAATCACACATAATTTAACAGCTATCAATATTTTGGGAAGTCTCTCTGTAATATCCCTCAGAATGGGGATTGAGAGGGACATCAAGTTTGATTCTTCCTCTTAGTTGAAGGTTTCATAAAAATTAAATGGTAAATCAACCATGTGTTTATAATAACGACGCACAGTGACATGCTTTTCCAGGATAAATGAGGTTGTTGTGATTGAAATGGGCGGAGCTTAAGCCTGAATGTTTAAATAAAAAAAACAATTCATACATTTTTTAGCACAGTGTAAGATGTGTAACATGTTAAAGATTTCTTTCAGTAGCATCTCATTTTATTTATACCATATACCTGGTTATGTTGATGATCTTTAATTTGTAATGATCTCTTTTATAAAATAACTCCTTATGTTAAATAGAGCGAATGGTAAAAACAGCAGGGCTGGTTTCAGCAGTTTCTCTACATGATGCTGTTTATAGCAGGCATAAGAATAAAAAGGTGTGGGCTGTCCAGCTGCCTGCATTCGATTATCCTGTAGGCAAGCATCGCTTCTCGCTGATGTCACTGACTGCAATAAAATTCCACGGATGCTTTCTGTCTATGCCGGATTATATGGCAGTAGCCTCAAACTAAAGCTTCCAAGCCTGAAAATAGCACAAAGCACCCTCAGCTCGTCTACAGCAAGCAGCCACTGCAATGTACGCAGCACAATTTTCTGTTCCAGTTCACTTACGAAAGTCATCCATCACTCATGGCATCCCTGACACAAGAAAGGATCAGCTGCCTGCCAGTGATGTGTAATTAATAGTAAAAAAAATTACAGTTTTCACAAACGACCATGGTGGGTCTAACAGCGATGATTTATAGCCTCCACTGATTTCACTTACGCACCGGGCAATTAAGAAACAGCAGAGCAACACAAACCCCATCTCAAAGATGACAGATTCCTCGTCTAAGCTGAACAGAAAGAGGACTGTAATTCAGAGTCACGACTTGAGCCCAAGTGGTATTCCAATATTTACACAAGGAGATTTGTGTGTATTTAAATTTGAGTTTAGCATGTGTTAAATCAAATTGTTTTTAGCCCTGCACCCGGATTCTGCAAATTTCCTGTGTGTACTTCAGTCATCAAAAGTTGCCAGCTTTTTTCTTTTTTTTAAAGAAAACAATCTTTAAACAAGAAAAAAAGGACCAAAGAAAGGAATTGTTTGCTGCTAAATATTTTACAGTGTAAGATAAAAGCTAGAGACCATTCATTCATTCATTCGTTTTCTAAGCCGCTTAATCCTAATTAGGGTCGTGGGGAGGCTGGCGCCCATTTCAGACGACCCTGGACGAAGGCAGGGTACGTCCTGAACAGCTTGCCGGCCATTGCAGGGCAACACACATACAACCATTCACACTCACACCTCTGGGTGACTTGGAACAGCCAGTTAGCTTTCAGTGCATGTTTTTGAACTGTGGGAGGAAACCAGAGTACCCGGAGGAAACCCATGCAAGCACATGCAAACTCCATGCGGAAACACCCGAGCCCGGGAATCGAATCCAGGCCTTCTTGCTATGAGGTGGACGTGCTAAACACTGTGCCACCATGCCGCCTAAAGACAATTAAAAAGTGTCAAAAAAAAAAAAAACCCAAACAAACGTGTATGATGGAGTGTGAATGAGAATATGGAAAGCAATAAAAAACTGAAAGGATTAGTCACTTCAAAGTTGCGTTAATTTAATATATA
>JBCNYH010000005.1:25379143-25390710 GCA_039654325.1 Tandanus tandanus | reverse complement strand
ACCTACCACCCTGCGAAGGAAGCTCATTTCAGCCGCTTGTATTCGCGATCTCGTTCTTTCGGTCACTACCCAAAGCTCGTAACCATAGGTGAGGGTAGGAACATAAATCGACTGGTAAATCGAGAGTTTTGCCTTCCAGCTCACCTCCCTCTTCACCACAACGGACCTGTACAAGCTCCGCTTTACAGTAGAGGCTGCACCGATCCGCCTGTCGATCTCCCGCTCTATCCTTCCCTCACTCGTGAACCGAGATACTTGAACTCCTCCACGTGGGGCAAGACCTCATTCCATACCCGCAGGGTGCATTCCACCCTTTTCCGGCTGAGAACCATGGCCTCGGACTTAGAGGTGCTGATGCTTATCCCGGTCGCTTCACACTCGGTTGCGAATCGGTCCAGCAAGAGTTGGAGGTCCCAGCTCGATGAAGCCAAAAGGACAACATCATCTGCAAAAAGCAGAGACGAGATCCTGTGGCCACCAAATCAGAACCCCCAACGCCTTGGCTGCACCTAGAAATTCTATCCATAAAAATTATGAACAGAACCAGTGACAAAGGACAGCCTTGAGTTCAGCCCCCCCTGGATACAAATTTGGCGAGATGTTACCAATGCGGTCCAAGCTCTGGCTCCGGCAATAGAGAGACCGAACTGCCCGTAGCAACAGGTCTGGTATACCATACTCCCGGAGCATCTAAATAATCACCTTCTCCATAGCAAACCAAGCAAATTTGCTTCCACCTGTGTTCAATTCCATCGGATCAGTTCAGCATAAAACCAACTATTTCTAGAGCATACACTTGGAAGTGTATTTAAAAAGCAAAAAAAAAAAAGCACTATCAGTGGTAAGGCACTGTCAAAAGATCTCAGGAATAAAACTGTGGACAGGCACAAGTCAGGATTTGGATACAAAAAAATTCTGGGGCTTTATAAATCCCAAGGAGCACAGTAAAGTTCATAATCAAGAAGTGGAAAGTTTTTGGTACTACGATGTCCTTTCCCAGATCAAGTTGTTCCTCCAAACTGGAAGAAATAGCAAGGAGGAAACTGTTCAGACAGGCTGGTCAGGAATTTTTGCCTAATAATGGTCATTGTGTGCATGTTAAAAATTCATGAATTTTCCACAAATGTAGCTGGTATGGAACAGTTGCAAGAAAAAAGCCACGTCTTTATTTTGATTTGCTAAAATGTACCTTGAAGAGTTTGAGGCCAAATGGAAAAAGGTGCTGTGGTCATATGAGACCAAAATTGAACTATTTGGCCTAAAATCAAAAGGTGTATCAGGTGAAAGCCAATACAGCTTACCATCCAAAGAACATCATATGTACAGCAAAGCATGTGGGTGGTAGCATCGTGCTGTGTGGGGGTTTCTCTGCAGCAGGGACTGGGGCACTTGTCAAGATAGAAGTAAAAATGCATGGGGCAAAAAATTGTTACGTTTTTGAGGAAAACCTGCTACCAGAAAGTTGTCAAAGGACAGTTGACCACACAGTGCCTGAAGGAGAAAAAGGTGAAATGTCCTTGTGTGGTTTAATCAGAGCCCAGACTTAAACCCTATTGAAAATCTGTAGAATGACTGAAGGTTGAAGTCCACCAATGGTCACCATTTTATTTTGACTGAGCTTGAACAGTTCTGTAAAGAAAAGTAGGGAACTACTGCACAGTCTAGATGTGCAAAGCTAGTAGAGAAGTATCCCAACAGACTCATGTCTGTAATCAAGCAAATTACTGACTGAGGAGGGTGATCCTTTAACCATTTCAGTGATTCTGTTTATTTTATTTTATTCTTTTGCATTGTGTCTTGATTTAAGGCTGCGAAGCAGCAAAATGAATATTTTGAAAGGGTGGTTCTTGTTCACAAGTGATGGGCTGATGCAGTGGGAGATGGACAGATAAATCGGTGCGGCGCCAGCAGTAATGACTGTGGTCCGTTCTGGTGAAGAGGGAGCTGAGCCAGAAGCCAAAGAATGGATCCATTTATTAGTCTTATGAGACCCAAAACTGTGAAATGTTTATAAAGACATCATGCAATAAGACGGAAAATTAATAAGATAGAAGGGATAAGTTAAAGGGATGTCAGGGTTGAGAAGAAAGTGGAAAAGACATGGAGGTAGGTAATGTATTTGCAGTGTCACTGTCGAAGCAGTTACAGCAATGCCTACAGCAATAAATCTGAAAATAAATAAAATACATGCTAAAGAATAGCAGTGTTAATGATTTTTTATATTTCCCTTTGGATCAAGTGGTATCATTATTGTAAACCTGTTCTGGAAGCCCAGACATTAAGGTTTTGGTTATAGACCAGTGTTTTTTCTAGTCCCTTCTTTCTGAATGATGGCTCACATTTCTGCTGTATCTCTCACACCCTGGTGCCATGTTGCATACTCAGCTGAATCAGGAGCTCATTCTTTCTTCCTAAAAGCATTTTCACTGAAGCTAAAACTGCAATGTCTCCTTGCCCGAGGTCATCACCTTTGATTTTAAAGTTCTGCAAGGGTTAACCCCTTAAACATCTGTATTATTCAGAAGTCATTATTAAACCATATTAATATATGACAGCTATGAATTATTTAGTACAGTACAAAATACAAGCGCAATGAAAATAAATAAGGTAAGTTATGTAGAAAAAGTACGTACACTCTTAGAGAGAGTTCTTCAATGGTTCTTTTAATAGTTTTATTTTTCTTAAAGGGAAACGTACTGTGACAGGCATGGTGGTGTAGGCTGGGACTGAGTTCGAGTCCCAGAGTTTGCATGTTCCCAGGTACTCCGGTTTCCTTCCACAGTCAAAAGACATGTGCATTAGGCTAATTGGCTGCTCAAAATGTGTAAGTGTAAATAGTCCTGTGATGCAATGGCGAGCTGTTCAGAGAAACCCTAGTAGGATTAAGTGGTTCAGCAAATAAATGAATGAATAAATAAAATTTGTTTTACTGCATGGGATATTTAAGGCTTTCTCCAAAAGGACAAGTGTGGAATTACCGATAGAATAATGATGCGTAATTTTGATGATGATGATGATGACTTGCATTTTGAGTGCTGGACATTATTAAAGTACAGTACTGTCACTTACCAAATATATATCCTTTGCAGAGCCTCCGTGAAGGAACTCCTGCATATTTACTGTAACATTTCCCAGTGGAGGCTCCGCCTCGAAAGTGTATCCCCCACGGATCCAGTTGAAATCCTTCACAGATGCTCCACAGATCTTCCATGGTTCCAGTTTAAACCCTCTGTAGATGATTTGTGTGCTAGTAAAGGTCTTTGAAGGAGGCTACTCAAACAGTGTGACAAAATGTCCATAAAGCTTTGATCATAACACACGCTTGTCTTACCTGAATTTATCACCGAATCTCTTAATTCCAGCAACAGTAGATGCCATGCTAAAGCCTTGCTCAGACAGCACCCTTCTAATTTGTGTCGGTGACCATAATAGTACTGGGCTGTGGGCATACGTAGTACAGATGATCATTTTCAAAGGTATTTGGTTTAGCAAAAAAATACTGTCCTGACATCATGTTTCCACCCTAGATCACTGGCTATGAATATGTGCATGAAGCTACCCATATTTGTTTTTTTATTTATAATCATTTTCTACATATTCCCTTTAAATCCTATGCAAAAACTGCACTTTGATTCCCCTGCGGAGGCTTTGCGGTGGATATGTACGTGGTAAGTGACAGTATTCTATTTATGAAAAGGGAATTAGTGAAACAATGTACACTTACAAACTAGATGGACACTGATAGTGTCAAAGGTACTTCTGCCAGGCACAAATGGATTAGGGTGACATGTTACTAATTAACCTGAATAATCTGCAGGTTTCATTATAACTTGGGATATTTATAATGAAATGTCTCCCCTTAGAGGGAATCTGATGATAATTCATTCACACATTATTTGCACTTATTGACCGTAATGGATTTTTATTCAACATGATTCCATGCATGGATTACCTCCAAAACGTAATGGTTTGTTACTTGTACCACACCCTACCCTAGAAAAGCATTTATAAAAAATCCATGCATGACAATTTAAGTACTGTACACGAACAGACAAACAAACAAACACAGGTGAAAACAACCTCCCAGTGTAGGCAATAAGCCATGTATTTCTGTATTTAGAATACACACATTAACCGAGTGCTCCTAAGATTGTCTGGAATATTGTAACATTTAAATGCCATGATAAAAGCTTCCTAAACTATGAGCAGTCCTCAGAACCTTGGCCATACAATAGGGTTGGGCAGGGTGCTAGTGTTCAAGTGATCAGCAACATACAGCTGAACTAATTAAGGTTGCACTAATGTCCATTATTATAACTTTGGGTTTCACTCTGTATCCCATCAGTTGTGGTCAATCATATATTGATATTCATGTTTACAACCAATTTAGGATAATGAAATTTGCTAAATAAAGTGAGGGGTATACTGTATTATCAGTGTACCCAATCATATTTTATTTTCGTGAATTATCTAAAAGGGAATGTCCAAGAGACTGGATATATATTGTCTAAGTTCCATTTGATATTGCTGCTAGAACAGCTCTGAGCAGTGGGGGTAATGACCCCACAAGGCCTCTGAACTTGTGCTGTGGTATCTTGCACCAAGATGTTAACAGCAGTTCATTTAGGTCCTGTAAGTCGCAAGGTGGCGCCTTCATGGAGAATACTTGTTGTCCAGCACAACTGACAGAAACCCAAATTGGGATCTGTGGAATTAGGAGGCCAAGTCCACACCTCTGTCATGTTCCTCAACCCATTCTTGAACAATTTTTTGCAGTATGGTAGGGGGCATTGCCATTAGGTAATAACATTTCCATGAAGTGGTGTACTGGTCTGCAACAGTGTTTGGGTAGGGGGTCCTCGTCAAAGAAACATCCACATGAGTGCCAGGATCCAAAGTTCCCCAGCAGAACATTGCCCAGAGTATAAATACTGAATAAATCATTTGTTGCTTCCCTCCCTACCTCCCTTTCCAAAGAACAGAAAAGCTGGCAGGCATCAAGAAAGTGAAGAACTTCTCCCCTCTCAGCTTGATCTGTGAGAAATGGAGCACAGGGAATCCCTCACAATAACATGCGGGTCAAATAGAACCTGAGACGGCTGCACACCGAGAAAGAGGAGAAGGCAAAAAAGACAGGGAGATCCTTCTTCATAGAATTGATTCAGAGCATTCATGTTAATGCTCAGTCTGTGGCTCATCCTCCACCTCTGATCCTCTTCATATTGACATACAGGGGCGATCCATCAATACACATTACCATTTGCTGACGAGGGAGGAAAGGAGCAGGGAGGGGAAAGCATAGCCAGGGGAAAATGGAAAGGCAGAGCCCTTTAAAAGATTTTCTCTCAGGCAGGGAGGTTAACAGGACAGACATCTGTTAAGGATGAAGCAGACGCTCTGTGCCTTTGGAAACTGATCTTGATTAAGCCAGGCAGAAAGGAGGATCTGGTGTTTATGGAGGACTCACAGAAAAAATTTCAACAATTCTTAGGCCTCAGTTTTACAATAACAAAGATAATAATCAGACAAAAAATAATAATTTGGAAAGTGTTCTCCATTAGTCTTTGCTCCATTATACACCGGACCATTAGAAGTATTATAGCACTTTGTATGCGAAATTAAATTTGAGGAACCTACTAAAGGAAGCGGCACGGTGGCATAGTGGTTAGCATGTCCACCTCACAGCAAGACGGTCCTGGAATCGGTGAGGGTGCTTGATGTGCTTGCGTGGGTTTCTTCCGGGTACTCCGGTTTCATCCCACAGTCTGAAGATATGCACATTAGGCTAACTGTCTTCCAACGGTCCTGGTTTCGAGTCCTGGGCTTGGGCATTTCTGTGTGGAGTTTGCATATTCTCCTTGTGCTTGTGTGGGTTTCCTCTGGGTATTCTGGTTTCCTCCCACAGTCCAAAGACATGCATGTTAGGCTAATTGCCCCTCAGTGTGAAGGGATATGTGTGTGTTGGCCCTGTTTTTTAAGCTGTTCAGAGTGTACCCTGCCTTTGCCTCCAGTGTCAGCTGAGATGGGCTTAAGATTTGATATGCTCCAGACTGGATAGGATTAAGCGGGTCAGCGAATGAGTGAGTGAGTGAGTGAGTAAATTTTTATATGTAATGTATATAATATTTAAATAATAAATATGACCACAAATATCTTTATACTATATCTCTATAAGCTTTTTATTCAAAGCCTAGACACTAATAAGATATTTATAATGCCTGTCCATCCTGCATTCACTTTTCATTACTGCCCTTCCAGGTTGGCTTCTTCTTCCACAAAACCCACCATCTAGTCAGATAGCTGGCACGTGACTAACATGGGTACCATGCTGTTAGCTTGGTTCAGTAGTTCACCCTTTATGTGCCATTCATGTCTTTTTATTTGTGATCTTACTATATTATTTCTGCTAATCTGAAGCTCTGCATTTGGAGATGATTTTCCCTCCACACAGTTCTTTTCACTTGGGTCAAATTCCTGTCTTGTCAAATTCTAACAGCCGTGTCAGACAGTGTCCTTGCAGTCATGCTGTCAGTGTTTGGGTCTCTCAAAGCTTAAAACTGGCCATCTCAAGGACATGGCCTGACTCTAAATGCACAGCGATGGCACTGTTGCCACAGTGCACTGTGCTGGCAGATTTACATGCTCAGTTCTGGCTCAAATCAGTGACTTGTTGGCAGACATGAGTTTAGGCAAGATGAGTGATTTAGGAACTGTAACCATGCATATTATAGGCCTAATTTTCTACAAAGCTTTCTTTAAAGCCCCTTATCATGGGAGTATGAGGATGTTATGTTTACAGCCCCATTTGGGGCATCCTTGAAGGCTGTCAATGTTCTACCTGCTTGGCCTCCAGTAGCAAGTTGAGCAGCCAAGTTAGCATCTTCTTTCCTGGTTATTCCTGGCAGAGATGAACAACCCACTGGGACAGGATGGCCTGGTCAGGACTAGGTCCACAACTTGTCATATGCCTTTCCTCCTCTGTCACTGATTCTTCCCATGATGTACAGAATTCAGCTGCTAGTCCACAGTGTCCTGCTTGTGGTCTAGAAAGACCTTGGAGCATACTACTACCTTCACCAGTCATGAAACATCCTGGTTGCTTTCTTCCCAATCAAATGTGCTCTCCCATATGGATGGCAGGATTTGGCAATCTTGGCCATGTCACCTGTATCTCTGGGTCTGGCTCTTGGACTGTATTGTAAGGTATGCAACCAGGCTGTACAGCAAAATGCTTCCAAATGCAATAGTGCCAATCCCAGAAGTCTTATATGTTGAATTTTCACCTCATTGGCTGGACTTTATTGCCTGATTTCCAGGATCCAGACTTTTCCTGCAAGACCTTGGCAAGTCCCTATTTACACAAAAGGTCTATAGAGGCACAACCGATCTGTGGATGGCACATAAAGGGTTTCAGTACAGCAGATGTGTGCATTCACCTCTTTATTTGTCATGAAAGAAAACACAGAGGGCTTGCCTATGACTGACCCACTGGTTGGTAAATTGGGCAACCAGAACCTACCTAAGATATTTCACACTACAAGACCCATCTTTAGAATTGTGCCCCCAGAACGTTGTTCAGATTCTACAAAGGTAACGTTACATAATAGAGCAGAAGTGTGGTAGTCATTTTTGAGTAGTCATCTTTAGACAACGTGTAAGGTCTTCCCCTCCTGTATTTCCTTCAATATTTACTGTGGTGTCCAGAAAAATAAATACCCAAAAAAAAAAGATATCAGATGCCTATTTTAGTGAAGATCATCATTACCATGGTCAGTAAATGGAAATAGTCCAATCTGCAATGACACAGAACATCTTTCTTCCCACAATATGCTAAGACACCCCAAATCTTTTCTTTTTTTAAGGAAGCATGGGGTATTAAATGACAAAAACAGTATGTACAGTATGTAGAACCGAAACATGTTGTGGCTTCTGCAAGTTAGATACTACAATTTCCTTTGTAGTACATTCAGCATCAGTAAAAACCACACTGCAGTTTGGGTCAGAGGTTTGGCAGCAGGCCATGACAATTGAGCGCTCTTCTGCAAAGTGAGGTCTAAGATTTTATTCATTGAAAAAAATAAAATAATAAATAAAAAATGTTTAAGATATTCAGAACCTGCAACTGTTGCTGCTGTGGTATTTTCTTTCTTTTTTTTAATAAAGACTGAATGATTCAGGAGAAATAAATCCTGTCCATATACACTCTACTATACATACTCTATTTGCAGAATTCATAGCAAGTACAATATACAGTACTTTACTACAGGATGTCTCATTGATTACACATTCATTTAATAAAAAGTTTTGTATTTGAGTACACTGATTCAAATTTAAACACCTGACTATACTTACAATATGGAGACACCCGGTCAAACGAATGATTTTGATTTGTTGTGGCACCTTGGCAACAGTGTGTATTCTAACAGACTGTAACCAATGCAATAAAAAAAAAATAATAATAATAATGTGTGTGTTGAGAGATTAGTGTGAGAGAAACGCTGTGTCAATGAAAAAAGCTCTGTACACACTCTGTACATATTCACATTCACACAATTTGGAAGAGCCAGTTAGCCTAACGTGCATTTCTTTGGACTATGGGAAGAAACTGGAGTACCTGGAGGAAACCCATGCGAACATGAGAAGAACATGCAGACTCCACACAAAAACACCCTCACCAAGCCCTGGACCCGAACCCAGAACCTTCTTGCTGTGAAATGGACGTGCTAACCACTACGCCACCTAGGGCACTATGGTTATGTGGGTTTCCTCCGGGTACCCCAGTTTCCTCCCACAGTCTAAAGACATGTACATTAAGCTAATTAGCTGTTACAAATTGCCCCTAGGTGTGAGTGTGAATGGTTGTGTGTGTGTGTGTGTGTGTGTGTGTGTGTGTTGGTCCAACAGTAGATTTGCTGTTCTGGGTGCACCCTGCCTTTGCCCAGAGTCAGCTTCCCTTCGACCCTGGTAGGAATAATTGCTCCTGAAAATGTTTGAATGGCAAAAACATATTGCAAACATATCCTTGTATCAAAAGTCACTTTTTGTTTTGTTTTTGTTGTTTTTTTAAAACCTGTTTCTCATCGAAACTTCACAGTGCCATGATAATATACATTCAAATTATCCTGGGATGTTATATAGTAGTGCACTGGTGAGCCTCAGACTAAACTTAGCTCTAGGCTGCAGACTAGCCACAGACCACAGCTGGCGTTTGTTAATCATAGACTGAGATTTAAACTGTCTAAGCCTCCATGCACATGCAGCAAAGAGTCAAGTCTCGTCTGAATCAGAATCAAAAATATTTGTTTTATAAAACGTACAGGTTATATATCCTATAGCATTGGCATTCAACAGAAAGTAAGTATTCGAGGGTTATGACCCTAAACCATAGAACTAGTTTCCATGTGGTAACAATTACTGGCTTGTAGCATCATACTTTAAGAGGCTGCCTGTATAAAACCCGAAAGTAATTGGTACTAAACCAAAGCAAAGTGATACTTATTTATTTTCGCCAACATACTGGTTTCTTTTCTTCAAAGTTCGGTCACATTCTATTTTTAATGGTGTAATGACCCCGAACAGCAGAAGGCCGCAAACTTATTTCACTGGCATGAAATTTGAAACCACAAACAGAAGCTCTGGAACATGACCAGAATTCTCTGAATGTTATTTTGTTTTTAGATTTCTTCCCTACTATATTCCTTCCACTTATTGGACTACTGCTGTGGTACTTCTGACCATTCTAACCATGACAAACCATTCCACTGGGAGGTGGAAAAGTATCCACAAGTCACTTTGTACACAGTGCAACATTCTGAACATTTTATAAAAATCTGGAAAAAACTACTGTGTATACAGTAGCTACAAGGTTTTTCCTAAATGTTAAGGTTCACCTACACTGAACATCTTTTCAGGCGGCATGGTGACCTAGTGGTTAGAACATCCACCTCACAGCTAGAAGGTCCTGGGTTCGATTCCCGGGCTCAGCGAGGGCATTACTGTGTGGAGTTTGCATGTACTCCCTGTGTTTGCGTGGGGTTTCTCCGGGCACTCCAGTGTCTTCCCACAGTCCAAAGACATGCACGATACACGCAAGAAGGTCCTGGGTTCGAGAATATCCAGTTAACTAAATGGGCATGTCTTTGGTTTGTAGGAGGAAACTGAAGCATTTGGAGGAAACCATGCAAGCACAGGGAGAACATACAAACTCTACACAGAATCACCGTCGCTTACAATGGGGCTCAAACCCAAACCGTCGTGCTGTGAGGCGAGAGTGCCCTGACATGAGCTACTTATATGAGTCAAACTGTTCCATGGTCATGAAGCAAGGCTATTCTAAGAGCATGTTTGCCCTGATACCCTTGCAAGTGCTAAGAGGAATGCACAATTCTCAGAGAAGCAGTGTGTATAAGCTTAACAGGGAACCTACAGTATATTTATTCACACAAGGGTGTTTCATGCACCTCTTGTGTGTTCTATCAGTTTGAGTTAGAGCTTCAGGGGCAGTAAAACGGATCACAAGAACTGTTTTCGCAAACACACCCAGTGCAGTGATTCAGTCTGTGCAATGATTCAGAGAGAGATGAAGCGGTAATTACTGTTATCAAACAGGCCCAGGAATTCATGACCTAAACCCAAATAATCTGCAGCTTTTACACCATTAGAGATAGACGTATTCAAAATGCCTTATGCCAGGAACACACACACATACACACACACACATCCCCTGCTATCTGTCTGCTTGTTGGAAATGTCATATATTCTGCTCTTACAGTCAGCACCTCACCTTCTCAACAGAGAAGTATCATCACTGAAATGGCCACACTGTCAGAATGTCACAGGGTCTAGACAGCAAGCATTAGTAATTTTTGCTGAGCCTGGTAACCCCCATCCAGGGTGCATTCCTGCCTCATCTCCAGTGTTAAAGCACTTACTGATGATGGAGCCACAAACATCAACACTGAATATAAGACACAACTGACTTCCAGTGTTTGCACTCAAGGCCTGTATTTTTCAGCAAAAGAAGCAGATATCTCAGTAACTTCTTAATTCAGTTTAATTCAGTTGTATTTGTGTGGAGCAACACACCGCGGTGCAGTGGTTAACACATCCGCCTCACAGCAAGAAGGTCCTGGGTTTGAGTCCTGGACTCAGCGAGGGCGTTTCTGTGTGGAGTTTGCATGTTCTAACCGTGCTTGCGTGGGTTTCATCCAGGTACTCTGGTTTCCTGCCACAGTCCAAAAACATGCACATTAGGCTAGTTGGCTGTTCCAAATTGCCCCTAGGTGTGGATGTGAGTGTGAATGATTGTGTGTGTTGCCCTGGAATGGTATAAAAAGCTGTTCAGGGTGCACCCCGTCTTCGTCCGGTGTCGGCTTCGGCCTCCCTGTGACCCTAATAGGATCAAGCGGTTCGGCGAGTGAGTGAGTGTGTGTGTATATGTATATATTCATTTATTTATTTTCTGAACCAATTAATCCAAATTAGGGTTGCAGGGAGGCTGGCGCCCATCTCAGCCGACTTTGGGTGAGGGCAGAATGCACCCTGGACAGCTCGCCAGGCCATATATA
>JBCNYH010000005.1:25279209-25292762 GCA_039654325.1 Tandanus tandanus | reverse complement strand
TGTTTGAAGCACGTCGGGATTATAGACTGATCCAGGGAGAGGTTGAAAATCTCAGTAAACACTGGAGCAAGCTGGTCAGCACAGGTCTTCGGGACCCGACCCGTAATGCCATCTGGTCCTGCTGCCTTCCTTGTATTCACTCTCCTGAATGCCTTTCTCACGTTGTGCTCCGAGATGATGAACAAGTTAGTTCAAGAGATTTTCTAATTTCTGATTGGTGGAAAGCCATCAAAGAATCCTTGATGTTGCAATTTTGCCATTGGTTAATTGGCATGATACTATTGCAGGACTAGCGCATACCAATATTCCTGGATATCATATTAAAAAAAATCGGCTATGCCTGGCAGTGGATTGCCGAAGCACTGCAGTCCTGAGCTGTAAACGTCGGTTTATTTTCTTACTATTTATGTTGTTGTAAGTGTATAGATGGAGATAGAAGACTTATAACACAATAAACATTGAGAAAATTATATGAAGTTTACAGTTCAGGACTGCAGTGCTTCAGGCATCTATCTATTTTATGATAGCTATGTCCTCATCTCCCATTTCGTTCCAGGCAAAATGGCTGCCCGCTTTTGACTTCCTGACCGTTGCAAAAAGCCGAAAGTCGTGTTTGGTGAAAAAAAAATCTTATTCTTGAAAATATAAAAGTTTTTACCATCAAATATTTTAATTCCATATTTTGTTGCTTTTCATGTCTAAGATGAATCAGAAAAGGAATCCATAATGTGGGAGGTTTCTTTGTGTCACTCTGTATATTTTGTATGAATAATTAAATTAAGATCTAGGGGCAGTGGTGGCCCGGTGGTAAGGTGCTGGATTACTGATCCCAAGGTTGGGGGTTCAAGCCACACTATCAATGGGTCGGGTTGTCACTGCTGCCCCCCGCAGTGCAGCTAACTGGTCCAGCCATGTCTCTCACTGTCTGTGGTGAGAGGCATGTAAAAGAACCGTTGCTGATTTTTGTAAAGAGTAGGCTGCATCGCCGTCAGCATGTTTCTGCCCTGCGATGGCCTGGCGAGCTGTCCAGGGTGTACTCTGCCCTCGCCCAGAGTCGGCCTAATTAGGATGAAGCAGTTCAGAGAATGAATGAATGAATTATGATATAGAGAATTTGGCCTCAGCAGATAACAACCCCTCAACTGAACAATTCTCCATATCATACTGTACCTCATTCAATAATTGCTGAATGTATATTTTCTGAATAAACTCTACTCTCAAGTTTAGATATGCAAACCCTCATTAAGATTTAATTAATATGCAAATTCACACTCTGTGTCATACGGCGACATTCAGAGCATTCAGAATATTTACCACCTTACTCTGAAAATAGCTGGAAGCACTGCTGGGTAATTGACATATTAGCCTTTCTCTCTTTTTTAACACAAAATCTAAGGCTTATTAATATGAAAGAGAGGAAAGGAGTTTGTGGAACTGCAACACATTTATTTGCATTGTTAGTTTTGATTAATTGATTGGGTAATAAATACATTGGATACTTTGTCATAAAAATACACACAGTAGTGCGCAGTGAAGATTATACGCCACCACTTTGGATAAAAGGGCTCCTAATAAAAAGAAGTAAAAAATGACTTCTCTATAATTTTTTGGTGAAAAACAATCATTCCGACAAGTATGTTGGAGTAAAAGTATGGCTGATAAACAAAACACTGAAAATACCAATTTTGGGGCAATGCATAGGGATCACTGTGCTGTCCTGCGTCCTTAACCAGTCAACTTATTTAACCCAAGATTTCAATCTTATCTGCATCATACTACTGCGCACCTCCTATTTTATTTTTGTTATGAATCAAGTTTTAGGCCTTCCCATAGCAAAACATAAACCCTGTCACTGCTCAACAAGGGGCTTTCCATCGTAAAACTGCAACTCCTCCTACATCTGTGAATGTATGAGTCTTCTAATGAATATACTAAACGTATATTACGAAACATATAAATATTAAAAACATTGATTTAATGCCAAAATAAAAAATCAATGTTTTTAATATTTATATGTTTAGTGCTAGTGGAAATAAGCAGTGCAGGTGGCACAAGTCTTCGTTAGAATTACATTTTATGAAAGCCGGGTCAGTTTTTGTGCTGGTGATCAGTTTTGTGTTCTGTCTGTGTGTTTCAGCTCTGCGTCCGAAGACCTGGGCTGCAGGAGGGGTGAGTTTAGCCGGAAGCACTATGGATCAGTGGAACTCGTAAGTATCATTTGTATGTTGTTGTTTTTTTATTGTATCGCAAAGACTATTAGAACTGTATACTTTATTCCCCGAAGGCAAAGGGAATGTCGCTGAATAGTCCCTGACATGGAAGTTTGACATCCACTCAACCTGAAGCGAATATATTTTTTAAATATATAATACTCAGGAACCTAAAAACAAATGAAATCAAGATTTTTGTAGATTTTTTAATTTTTAATTTTTCATTTTTGGATATTTTATCCATTACAGAGTCAAGTCAGCTGAGCTGAGCTGCACATGCAAAGCAAAAGCACCGTGTAGCTAACTGTGTGTTCATCATTCACTCATTTAAAGATATATCCATAACAGTGGTTTTTAAACTCATGCTAAGTTTTAGTACATACTTTGTGATAAATATGCCGCAGCCTGTTCCAAGTGGCCGTGACAAACTGTGAGTGTCCCTCATTTTGATTTAAGCATGATCCACTCAAGATTTTTTTTTGGTCTCGCAGGTCATTGTTTCAGGCATAAGAATCTGCTTGCTGGCGAGCTTACGTTGTGGGAGCCTTAAGAGGGATGTGGGTGCTACCAGCATTGTTGATCTAGCCACCTGTATGGCTGACAGGCAATCTTGTTGCTCTAGGCGTGCAGTGCAGCTGAAGCTGTCTTGATGATGATGATGATAATTATGCCTTTTAAATCCCAGATAACAGACCAGTCAGATTGTGTCATGCTTGTGTAGTATATTAATAAATATAAGGTGGTTGCTCAGGATGTATTACAAGAATGTTCTGCTGTTTTTTTTGTACATGTGACCTTCAGTAGATATTGTACAGTAACGTTGTGCCAATACTTACCATCTCACTTGATTAATTAATAATAATAATCCAGCTTGATGGTACGTTTGTATTTGGCATCCATAGCCTATACACATGTACTCACCAGCCATTTTACCAGGAATAGAGTTATAGCGGATCTCTGATGTAAGCAGCCAATCATGTTGCAGCAGCACAATGCATAAAATCATGCAGATCCTGATCAATATTCACATTAAAAAAGTGATCTTGGTGACTTTAATCTTGGCAGACAGTCTGTTTTGAGTGTTTCAGAATCTGCTGATCTCTGGAGGATTTTCATGAACAGCAGTCTCCAGAGTTTATGCAGAATGGTGTGAAAAAACAAATAAGAAACAATGAGTGGGTGCTGGTTTTGCTGGCAAAAATGGGTAGCTGATACTGGAAAGTTGTAGATATTGAAGGAGATCATATTGCAGTACAACCAGCTTTTCTGTTTTTATTTCAGAACACTGGTAATAAAAAATAGCTGCTCACCTAAAAGATTCTACTGGTATGACATTAATAAAAACATAGACATCAACTGGAACTGTTACAAATATGCCTGGAAGAGGACCCAAGTTTATTTTGCTTCAGATACAGTGAGAAGAAAACAGAGACAGAAAGAAAACATGAATTCTTTGGGTGACAGAGTCTCCATACCCACCATCAGATGCCGCCTCTATGCTTATAGATTATTGTGTGGCCTGCCAGCAAAGTTTTTTTTCTGTGATAAGCTTGTACAACTTGGACTGGAACTGTGTTCTGTGGTGTAATAAAATAAACATTAAGGTTAAGATTAAGGTTATTTTTGTTCAAATATACTATATATATATATATATATATATATATATATATTTAAATATAATATCTAAATAATAAACTGTCATGGAGCATTTGTTATGAAATACGTATGACTGTAATGAAAAGAACCTTATTCCAACTGTTAAATATGGTGGAGGTTCTGTGATAATGTGGGGTTTCCTTTCCAGGCCCTGGAAAACCTGTTCGGGTTCATTCATTTTCTAAGTCACTTAATCCTAATTAGGCTCGCGGGGAAGCTTGCCAGACCATAACGATTTGGCCAGACCATAACGATCTGTGCATGTTTTTGGACTGCGGGAGGAAACCGGAGTACCCAGAGGAAACCCACCCACGCACGGGGAGAACATGCAAACTCCACACAGAAATGCCTGTGCCCGGGAATCAAACCCAGGCCTTCTTGCTGTGAGGCGGACGTGCTAACCACTGCTCCACCTGTTAGGGTACATGGCATCATGAAATATTAAATCAAAATCTGGCTGCCTCTGCCACCAAACTTAAATTGGGTCGTCAAGTCCATGAAAATGTTGAGTTGGTTGGCTATGTACTCTGTAAAGCTGCTTTGTGACAGTATCAATTGTTAAAACCTCGAAAACAAATGATAATAGGTTTGATATGAAATGTTTTAAAGAGAGATGTGTTTTCTCTGAATGAATAATTTCAGTTAAGGGACTGGATATTTCTTATACCACCCTTTCAATATTCATCACATCACTGTAGTGAATGGCTAGCTTAAATGTTATTCAGTTTATCGCCTAAAGGAAGAATCCTTTGTGGTTGCTGCATCTTTCTACATTTTTCGTCAGTAGAGAATTTCTCCATGACATTCTGTTAAGAGAATGCAGCAGGATATTCCACACCGGAGATAGAAATGTCAGGCAGCAGACTCTACTTGATACAGTATGCAGTATTATATGCCAATAATAAGAGCAGTTACCCTGATATCCTTTATATTCATGGCTGGGAGATAATCGGAGGCATGAGATCTGTTACCTGTTGCTTTGCTGGAACAGTCCTGTGCTATATATTGTATTTGAGAAAATACAAACAGTAGAGTGTTTGTTCACATTGCTATAATCCTTTTATTTACTTCTGCACTGAGTTGATAACTGAAACACGCAGGAAGTGGGCGAATACCACGCTCAGTGTTGTTTCCTTTGTGAAGTTCACTAAGGGGTTTGTGGGTACTGTGAGATGGGTGACTTTGTGTCAGATAGGGCTGGGTGACAAAACCACATTCTTGCTATCAAATGCAGCAGTTGAGGAGATATGTGTTCATTTATTTATTTATTTATTTATTATTATTATTTTTTTGCCTGTTTGTTTTTTTTTACATTTTCCATTATTTCCTGTATAATTCTGAAAATACCAGGCTTTCCAGAACTGAACTATGTCCTGGAACGCTTTAAATTGAAATGGAAATATTCATTTATATTTTTTAATGTATATATATATATAAAACGATCAAACCATGAATATAAGATGATGGATTAGTATTTCAGCTCTTATTTCCTGATATTTACATCAATATTCATTTATTTTATTTGATGAAAAGCTTTATTGTGCTATAGTTGCGGGGAGGCTGGAGCGTACCTCGGCGAGGTACACCCTGAACAGCTCGCCAGTCCATCACAGGGCCAGCACACACAACCATTCACACTCACACTTACATATAGGGGCAATTTGGAAGAGCCACAGAAACGGACTCGAGCTCAGGACCTGCCTCCTGTGAGGTGGACCTGCTAACCACTATTCCTTTACATCTATTTGTTATGCAATTTCAAATTTTCTTCAATTTTATACAATTTCCTTGGGTGGTAGACCATGCAACTTTTGGATGAGCAAAAGTATTTGAACAAATAGTAAAAAAAAAAAAAAAGAAAGTAAATAACACTTAATGTTTGGCTGCACATCTCTTGCCTTCCTGGTGACTCACCGATATCACAAAACTGTGACACTTTTGTGATGCTTCTCAAGCCTGTACTGCAATGTCTTTGAGTTGTTGCTTGATTTTGGGGGTTCACAAGGTGAAATGGCGGCATAGTTGGTTTAAGGTCGACTGACTGATTTCACTTGTCCTTTTTTCTGCTGGCAGTGTGTTTGAGACATCATCTTACTGCATGATGAACATGCTTCCAATTAGATTGGATGCATTTCTCTGTATATTCCCAATCCCAAGCCATGGCACTATCTCCACCATACTTGACCATGAGTGTGTTATGTTTTGGTTGAGATTGTGAAAGCGTAGTTTAGTGTGAAGAATCATTTTTACATAGAACTGGTCACTGCATAGTGCTGACCTTAACCCCACTGAAAGTCTTTGGCATGTGCTGGACAAGACTTTATGAAGCAGGTCATCTGTTCTGTCACCAGTTAAAGATTTTAGTAGAAAATATGTTGTAATTTCGCAGTCAAAATGCAGGAAGGTCCAGTGAAACATGGTGTGTGGCTTTTAAATTTTTTAATGTTACCATCGATTTGATTTTGGCTTGTCCAGTGTCCGTATGCATCATGATGCTGGTTGGCTTTTACGCATCACAATACTGATTGGCCGTTCTCTCTTTGGCAGGAACTTGACATATACCGGTATATATCAAGATTAGTATGTATTATTATTATTTTTTTTAACCCAAAACAACATTCAACTGACAACAAATTAAAATTATTCCATGGAGTATTTTTCGGAGTGCGTACACTGATTTTTCCAGAAAGCATGGTTTAAACTTTTAAAATGTCAATTGAGCAATTATTTATTTATGAATGGAAAAGAAGCAAAGGCCACTAAGCTCTAATGGGGAACTCCATTTTAGGCAGTGCCTCTATCGTTATATTATAATATGAAAAAGGAAGAGATAGACCATCGGTATTTAAATGTCCTGCATGTATTTGCATTTCTACTAATGAAGTAGAAGATCAGATGTATGTGGACACCTGGCCTTTTTGAAACTCCCATTCCAAACTATACTCTTTGCAGCTATAACAATCTGAGATTTTTGTTCATACAGTCAAAAGGGTATTGTATGCTGGTGCTGATGTCAGGTGAGGAAGTTACAGTTCACGCCATAGGTCAGAGGCGTCAAACTCATTTTCACTGAGGGCCACATCACTAAATTTCTACGTCACCGATGGACAAAATCACAGAATATCTTCTTAAAAAGGGCAACGATGTAATGTGCATGGCGAAATTAATATTCTAGGTATTTGTCCACTTTTCCTTTATTCACTTTCCTTTCCTGACAACATTAGCTTGTAAGCGTTTTTAAGTTATGAATGACTAGCTGTAGCCTGCTAGTGGATGGATGATGAATTAGGTTTCATGGTAGCGGGTGATGCAAAGAATGTAAGATAATCGTAGTCTTTGATAAAATGAGTTGGCGGGCCGGATTTGAGTTTGACACCTGTGCCATATGTGTTTAGTGGTGTTGAGCAGGGACTCACTTAAGTCAAGTGCAGGCAAACCATGTCTTAGTTCTAGTGAAGGGAAATTATACCACAGTATAAAATGACACTCTAGGTTAGTGTGTGCTTTCAGCTACACCAGAATGATCATATGAGTGTTATGGCCAGGTGTCCACATACAAATGCTCATGTAGTGTATGCTACTAAAAAATTTTCTGTAATGCTTTGTAGGGAACCCATTTGAATCGATGTTCCCAAGACATTGTAATATGGATAACGAATGCCGGCATCTTCACATAGGAATAAAGTGTTCTTACTTTCTCTAGTTACAGTAGCAATAGTTGGTGGTAAATCAATAGAAAATGGACATCTATTGTAAAATCTATAGATTGTATGATGTTATGGATATCTGGGCTAAATCCGAGGTAGATATCCCAAAAGAAGAAAAAACACGGGATGTGGCCGAAATTCTTGCCTAGCAAGTAGCTTTTTCACAGTTGTGTGGGCTTTACTATTAATTACTATTAATTATCTGCAGTCTACAAAGTTGAACCTACTTTGCAATTAAATTTTGACTCTATGCTTTATACCTATTCTATTTGAAATTTTCATAAAGCTGTTTTGGTTGTAGAAATTAGATAATAATTACAAAGCATCTGTTCTCTTTCTGTAAACAGCCTCCAGTCAGTCCTTTAATTTTCAACAGATTCATTTTAATGGTTTTTCTGATGTTTTTTCTTTTCTTTCTGTTTTGTTTTTTCTGCGAGGGTACCTGCAGTTAATAATGTTCTCTCTTACTGAGATAAAGTGCACTTTCTGGTATTTAATTATCTCTTTGATTTCATTTAATAAGGAAATGATGTGCATATCTTGATGCCTCTTGTTTGCTTGCTGTAGAGTTAGTTTTTATTTCCATGACTCTGTAATGCTAATCTGATTCTGTTATTGTGCATCTGAGTGCCTCAGTGTGAGGTAAATGTAAACAAGTGCAAATATAGGCACTAATGTGTCATGCTAATGTGTAGCATTCTATTATCAGAAGCATAAAGGGTCACATGTTAGTGTGGTACAGTGCATTGGTCGGAATTACTACGAGGGTAAACATGGTAAGACATTGCGTAAATGAGTCAGCAAAAAATTAAGAAAGTAATTCAGGCAACCTTCTAACAGACTCCCCTCCGTGGACGAACCATTGGATTCAGTGCTTGAAATGGGGAGATAAAAAAATGCTTTGTCATCACTGCAGCAGCGGATTTGCATTCAGTTACAGAACTGTAATGCACTTTCAAACCCTGCAGATGAAAGCAGCAGCTAATCCAAATAGGGCCAAGGATTAAAAAAAATATGAAGTATGATAGTTTTTATGAAAACATTAACAACAGCATGGTTAATTGTTGTTAAAACTGAGTCCAGACAGCAAGAGGGCCAGTGGGCCAGCATTGCAGATGATTTTTGGGGTGTCAGTGACTATACCGGGGTCAATATCTAGATAATGAACCCCCTGATCAATCCTAATTCACAGTTGAATGTATTTATGTAATATATCTGTTATTATTTTAGTTTTTTATTTTTGGATATTTTATCCATTACAGAGTCAAGTCAGCTGAGCTGAGCTGCGCATGCAAAGCAAAAGCACCGTGTAGCTACAACATGACTTCATTTTTCTCTGCCAGGAAAGAGCTCACCATGTTCAGCTACCTCCTTCAGGCAACCTAATGGATAACAAATCATGTTTGAAGCTGCTGGAATTCGTTGCCCAAGTTTATTAGAGTAATTTGATGACGTTGCAAAGGATTTTCTTTAGCAAGCCCACCAGACAAGTGAAAGCCCCGGTGTGCTGCCCAGTACTATTGCCCAGAAGCGTTATTGGGTAGGTTAAAATGTGGTATCTATAATATAGTGACTTTTGATGAGCAAGAAATGAACAAGTATATGATTTCCCTTTGAGATGGCGGCTGTATAGGCATGAACTCTCTGAAACACATTATGTTTAAACATCATACCAAACAAAAACTTGTTTGAGAGCAGTGGGGAGTAGGGTTTAAGTTCTTGCTCTTGTTGTTGAATCTACTTATTGATACTGTAACTACAATTAAAATGCAAACTAATGACCTTGATACAATTTGCTAGTTGCACAAGCTACTGATATATCAACCTCTGTATTGTATCAGCGGCAGCACAGAGGCTCACAGCAAGAAGGTCCTGGTTTCAAGTCCCGGGCTTAGGCATTTCAATTCAGTTCAGTTCAGTTTTATTTATATAGTGCTTTTAACAGTTGACATTGTTGCAAAGCAGCTTTACATAGTAGAAACATATTAGATAAAGAATTGAAACATTTCTCGATAAACCATACACTTCCCCAATGAGCAAAACCGTGGCGATGGTGGCAAGGAAAAACTCCCCCAGTCGACACGTGGAAGAAACCTTGAGAGGAACCAGACTCAAAGGGGAAACACATCCTCATTTGGGTAAAACCAGATAAAAATACAAACCATATAGCAGAAACTTCAGGTCTAGTTGGTTATTCTATAACTGTAATGGTAATTGTAGTCCTAAATAATATCAGTAAAAGAGTTTATATCACCAGCAGTGAAAAGTCATCTTCACAGTCCATTTTGGATCATCATCAGCAGGAGCGAGAGGCTTCTAAGATGAGAACTCTAACCAGTAGTAGCACATCAGGACGGATCACAGGATTCAGAAGGATCAGGATCACTGTTATCTCAGAAGTAGCATGTGTACCTCAGCAAAAACAGATAGAAAGAGAGTGAGAGAGGTTGTCAGGTATGCTGTGTGAAGTTTGCATTTTCTCCCCGTGCTTGCGTGGGTTTTCTTCCGGGTACTCTGGTTTCCTTCCACAGTCCAAAGACATGCACAGTAGGCTAATTGGCTGTTCCAAATTGCCCCCAGGTGTTGATGTGAGTGTGAATGGTTGTGTGTTGGCCCTGCAATGGTTCGCCCAGTGTCGGCTCAGGTAGGCTCCAGCTTCCGCGCGACGGTCAGCTCCACTGATTTGCAGATGTTTTCTGCAGATTGAAAAAAAAAAGCATTTTGTTTTGACATACAAGTGACAGTCAGTTTTTTTATGAAGTTAATTTCCTTTTGTGGGGAAATTAAATATTTGTTTGCATGAGACATTTTCACTCAGGGGAAAGAAGCACATCAGGTCAGCTAAATTGGACATATTAAATGGAAAACATGAGCAGGAAGACAACAGTGAATGAAGAGCTTATAAGAAGATGTGAAAGCAACAAATAATGAGTTCAGAGCTTCGGCTGAGCTTCCATGTTGCTGAAAGAAAATTTTAATTATAAATGCTAACATGATTGCAGCTGTGTTCTTAGAACGTAAATAGAAAGCACATGACAGTTGCTTTAATTAGCATAGGTAAACGCCCTCTAAATGCCCATAAAAGGACAAAAGGCCATGTGCGCACACAAATATTCATAAGTTGAAAACAATGGCAAAGCGAAATCTATAGGAATGTCTAAATCTAAGAGCAGGAAGAATTTTACTTCCTCTGGAATAGAAGTGCTGCTGCAGAAAGTAAATTTCAGACCAGATATTACCCTGGGTTTACACTGGGGCACGATGTCCACGATCTTTTGACCTTCAAAAATTTTGCCACGATTACGATTTGATGCCACTCGTGATAAAATGTGGCGAGCGCAGAAGAGCGCAGTCGAGCTTAGCAGACCTTAACAGAGCGTAACAGACCTTGATGCTCCATCGTAGGGGATCTTGATGAACTTGGAAACACGATTTCTTCAAGTTATATTTTCCTGGATGCGAGCTATCTCCTTTTTATTTCCCAATCGTGCTTCAAGCGCAGTCATAAATCATGGAGCGCCGCACTTTTTTTAATAGCGGAGATCGCGGACATCGTGCCCCAGTGTAACCCCAGGGTTGCATTCAGTGTTGCAAATAGTACATATAAGGCCGCAGAAAAGATTGAAGCCTTAAATGCTAAGGGGTGCAGTGAACATGGTTTTAAGGGCCGGACACCCCACTAAAGAAATTAAAAAGGTGGTTTGACCACCAAATAAGAGGCCAAGAAAAAAACATTCTGGCAGCTGTAACTGCTGTCTTGTATACACCTTTTCTAGTATGTGAAGCAGCTTAAAGCTCACTGTATTTTGTAGATACTGTATTAAATATATAGTGTTTGCAGTGATACCATGTTATACCATGGTTGTGCCATGGTTTGCAGTGAACATAACTGATGTGTGAACTGAATGAAAATAATTATCAAAATTTTGAAATGAAAAAGAAATAAAAAGGAAAGGGAATAGTAGTGATTTCACAGCTTTACTTCCGCACCGATATGTGTGTAAGAGTGCACTCTTGTGGTCTTAGATTCTGTTTGTACCTAAGAACAAATTCCAGTTACGAAAATATTTGTGAATACCAGAATCTTTCTAAATATTTATTGAATAAGGCATAGTTTTCTTAAATAAAATCTAACAATAACTGTCACAAAAATCCCAGCCGGGAAAATGAGAGGATGCAATCACAGATAAAGCTCTGTATTTAAAGTCCACAGTATCCAGAAATCGTTAAGTTCAGGGGGAGTTCTGGCAAATCCAGAATTGTAATCAGAATATCAGGCACAGCTCAAGTTCAAGGTTAACAGACAAATCCAAAAATGTCTGGTAAACAAAACCCAGTTCAGCAACGACACACAGGTATATTAGAGGCACAGGCAAAATCTCAGCAATGAGGAGCAGAAACTGGTCATTACCATAAATCATACAGGCTTGGGACCTCTTTGAACACAGTGACAGAACAATACTTCACAATGGGGGTATGTGTGTCCTTTATATAGTGCCGGTGATTCGATCGTTGATGAATTGGCGTATGGTATTATGATCAGTACCGGAAGCAGTATATATGTATATATATGGATGGTAATAGTGAACAGGTCATGTGATCAGTACTCAGGTGACTGAGGGATGCTGGGAATTGTAGTGTGTGCCGGCAGGTATGTTGTGCACGGCTGATAATGTGACAATACTGTGTATCTTATGGTATAAGAGGTGCTTTAGAGGTCTGTATGAGGTTTAGCATCCTGCCTATGAATCTCAGGGGAAACTTAAGATCCAAGGAAAGCTTTCTGCATTTCTTATACATCTTTTAATTATTATTTTTTTTAAAGTTCTGTATCCTTTCTTTTTAAGTTCTGTATTTTTCTGTATTAAGTTTTTGATTATTTGAAAATTGGCATTTGCACATACCAAAAAAGTAGAAATAATTGTATATTGTACTTATACAATGCAGTTTACTGGAGACACATAGAACTATTGCTTGTGACTTTTTTGTATTATTTGAGCTTAAGAATTTGTTCAGATGGCTCACAGTCATAATCCAATGATCATGATGACTCATTCCCACATCTTGGCCCATATTTTCATTTGAAAATCTGATTATTTGGCCAGACATTATTGTGCCAGCTGCAGTATAATCCATGATTCTCTTTTCCAAGATTTATTCATGTGTTCTACAATTGCACTACGTTATAGTTAAGAAGAAGTGCACTAAGCATTTACTTTTGAAATACTTCAGAGATTCAATGTTTTCCGCTTTCCTCTATTGTTATTAATAATGGGGTTATTGTTTCTGAGTAAACTAAATGCTGATTTTGCAATACACCTGATATTCTTGTGTCATAAAATTGCTTTAAAATGTTACAATTCTTTGTTTAATGTATAATTACAAACAAAGGTACAAAACTCAGACAGTTCACATTAACGCTCATGCTGTAGAAGTTTGTTTTCATATTGTGTGCTTTCATGTAATCAGTGGAGAACTAGTTCGATTTATTTCTTCCTTTTCCCTTAGAGGTGAGTTTCATCACTGTTGCCAGCTTCAGGCTGTAAATGAAGCACAGTTTGTGTCTTTGTGAATTTGTGTGGAGTCACATTTTTATTATTGTTAATTAAAAGAGAGGAAAAAAAAAGACCTTTGCAAACTGGTTGATTATTTTCAGCTCACAGTATAACTATGTTTAAGATGTTCAGGGCAAACCTTAAATAAAACAAATATATAAGAAGCAATTATGTCATGTTTACTGAGCTATCACAAGGCCACAGTGGTGATTAAGAAAAAAATATTTTTTAAAACATTATTAAAACTCTCAACTTTACTCTTTTAAAAAAGAAATTTTTTTCAAATTATTATTAGCAACACAAAACCAAATCTATTGAAAGTCCTGGAAACTTTGGAAATGCTGGAATTCCATTCATTCATTCATTCATTTTCTGAACCGCTTATTCCTAATTAGGGTCGCGGGGAGGCTGGCGCCCATCTCAGC
>JBCNYH010000005.1:25258139-25270202 GCA_039654325.1 Tandanus tandanus | reverse complement strand
TGTGTGTGTGTGTGTGTGTGTGTGTGTGGGTGTGTGTGTGTGTGTGTGTGTGTGTGTGTGTGTGTGTGTGTGTGTGTATTTCTGTGCACCGATTATTTGGTGTTGATAGCAGAGTTTGGGCCTCAGTGGCCTCACCAACGTTTTCCCACTTTCCCCTCCATCTTCCTCTCCTTCTTCTTCATAATCACATTTTATTTCTCACCTCCAACACAAACTCATCTAACTCCAGCTGAGTCAGTTAAAAAAAATAAAAATAAGTCGGGAGTCACGAAGAGGAGAAAAAACGAGAGAGGGAGAATGAGAAAGGTGAAAAGAAGGGATGAGAGGGTAGAAATTTCTCTTTTCCTCCCGAATAAAAAGAAATAAATTGCCACAAAGAATAAAAAAATAATAGTAATGAGAGAATATTTTCATTCTGTGTGGAGTTTGCATGTCCTCTCCGTGTTTGCGTGGGTTTCCTGCGGGTACTTCGGTTTCCTCCCACGGTCCAAAACCATGCACACTAGGCTAACTCGTTGTTCCAAATCGCCCCCAGGTGTGAGTGTGAGTGTGAATGGTTGTTTGTGTTGGCCCTGCGATGGCCTGGCGATCTGTTCAAGGTGTACCCCGTCTTTGCCCAGAGTCGGCTGAGATGGGCGCCAGCCTGCCTGCGATCCTAATCAGGATTAAGTGGCTTAGAAAATGAATGAATGAATTAATATTTTCTTGGAACTACACCCTTGCTACATTTTACCATAGTGAATGTCAATTTTTAAAGAAATGCCGAGCAGAAAAAAAACTAAATAAAACCAGAAAAAAAACTAAATAAAAACTAAAATTAAAATTAGTGATGAAAATTAAATTTGTTACCTGAAATAAAAGTGACCGTTTAAAACAATGAATACTAAATTAAACTGCAATAAACAATGCAACAGGGCGGCACGATGGCGCAGTGGCACGCACGTTCGCCTCACAGCAAGAACGTCCTGGGTTCGATTCCCGGGCTCGGTAGGTTTCTGTGTGGAGTTTGCATGTTCTCTCTGTGCTTCCGTGGGTTTCCTCCGGGTTCTCCAGTTTCCTCCTACAGTCCAAAACCATGCACAGTGGGCTGATTGACGGTTCCAAATCGCCCCTAGGTGTGAGAGTGAGTGTGAATGGCTGTATGTGTGTTGGCCCTGCAATGGCCTGGCGAGCTGTTCAGAGTCGACTGAGATGGGCACCAGCCTCCCCCTTATCAAATATATGTACATCAAAATTTAACAAAATCTCGTCCATTTATAGCGTTTAACCATCAGGGTTACAAGGACGCTGGAGCCATTTGCAGCTGGCGTTGAGCAAGAGGGTGATGAACCTAACACAGACGCAAGCATCCACTTACATTAGCATTCGCATCCAAGGGCAATTTAGAGTAGCCAGTTGACCTAATGTGCCTTTGGATGGTGGACCGAAACCTGAGTACACAGAGAAAACCCACACAAGCACAGCGAGGTCATATAAATTCCAGATTTAAAGGTCTTTGGCTGAGATTCAAACCCCAAATGTTCTTGTTGTGAGGTGACAGTGCAAACCATGGCATACCATTGTAAAACCCTTTTTTTAACCTCTCATCCAATCAGCTTGTGAGTTTCAGGGCAGGCAAGAAAAAAAACGCACCAGTGAGTGCCAGTGAGCGAACATGAGGAAAGGTATGACATGGTGAATTGAACATACTGTAGTTCATAGCTGATGCTCCAGCAGTGCAGTGTAACTAAAAGTAACCTTTTTTGGGACGCCCCACTTTACTGTAGCTGTTACTGCGTACAATAAAATCACATACGTAGCTTTGCTCTATTGATTTTCTCAGAATTCGATGCTGATGTTATTCCGATGTTTCAGACGGTTTTGTACCAATGTTCTCTGATTGTGACCTGATGTGATCCCGATGTTCTTCTGATGTGTCTCCGTTCCTGTATAAACAACTGCACAAATTTACTGGACATGGGACCGGAATGTCTCCCAATGTTGCTCCTATTTATTACATTTTTTAAACCAATGTTACACCCATCACTATCAGTGTGTACCAGTGTTATTCTGACTTTTTCCTACGTCCCCCGAATGTACAAAATATTTGACTCTACCCCGAAGTTTTCCCGAAATCCTACAGTGTCCTTCGATGTATGTTCAATGACGTAACACAGGAATATGACCCGGCAAATCGGGTTCATGGTCGGTATCGTGTCAGCACATCTTTACTAAAACACCCTCATGAATAAATAGCTAAACCAGTCTTCATGCCATCTTTATCAGTCCTTATTAAAATACTCCATTCCAGCCAGCTATTTAGCTGATATTACCACTGAAGACCCCTGTTATGGTTTCGGTGCTTAATAAAGTGTAAAAGGACCCTAGTGTGCTGTATTGTAGGTATAATTTGTTGAAACTCTCTATTATTAACAGGTTCATAGCTTTGGATGTGTAAGAGACTGGGACATTTAAAACTGTATACACGTCCAGAAGACGTAATGTATCAAGGACACGGTGAGATGCTGATCACATGTTTTGTGTCTCTTCACAGCTGATCTCCAGCGATGCAGATGGAGCCATCCAGAGAGCTGGAAGGTTCAGGGTGGAGAACGGTTCCTTAGATGAGGTGAGGACGGTAGTCAAAAGTATCAAGGGTGCCTCCGGTTTTCAGGATGGTTAGGAATTTTTCGGCCATTAAAATGAGCATCAGCATCAGAAATGATTGTTATGTAATAGCACCAGAGTACATCATGCATTGTAGCTGTAAGTTCAAACGAATAACATACAAGATTGAAGCTTCCTTTGTTTTATATCCTCCAAGATATACAGTTAAACAAAATGAATGCCTATATATCCCAGAGGGTGTTGCCATGGTGAAACAGTCAATTAACATGTGACGGCACTAAAACAGGAAACCTCTGGACATTTTTCGTTGTGGCGTACATGTACTGTATGTTCAGCAACCGCACACCAATACTGCTTTATTAAACAGACAGTGCAGCATCTCTGGAGCTTGTGTACGCCACTCGCTTCTTTCAGCTCTGAATTTTTTATTGGTTCCTCTGCAAAAATAAAACCTGTGAGAAAAGGGGAAGATGGGGAGCGAATCAAGACTGCCTTGATCGGAATTTAAATGACATCCCTGGATCAATGAGCCCACCAAGTGATTCAGTGTTTATTTAATCAGTCTGAGCAAGGTTTCCCTACAGATCAGGCACCCCTGTCTGGGCCTCTTTCTAGCTCTCCTTGTCATTTAACTTCGTTGACAAGCAAATCAAAACTGTGGTGGACTGGGGGCTGAATCTGGATACGTGAACATGCATTGCGGCTTAATATTCCTTTAGCAGCTATTTACATTTGTAGAAGAATTAGATAGGCTTGATTACAGAGTAAAGCATGAGGGTGGTAAGTGTGTGTGTGTGTGTGTGTGTGTGTGTGTGTGTGTGTGTGTGTGTGTGTTGGGAGGGTAAAGGGGCTTTGCATGATTGAGCCGCATGCATCGACCCATAGTCTTACTGAGGAAAGATTTATTGAAGAGAATGCATGTGTGCCTGTGTGTGTGTGTGTGTGTGTGTGTGTGTGTGTGTGTGTGTACATGCTTCCAGTTCATTAGTATGCAGAATGCAGTGGCAGTTCTACATCATTTTAAGTGTTGGCCAGGCATGTGGGGGGTTTAAGGAGTCTTTCTGTCATAGCTAAATATAAATCAGAGTGAAAGGGATTATTCTGGTTTCATATATTACATTCATGTATACAGTATTTAATTGACTTAAAATGAAAAACGAAGCACCATGAAGGTCCTGGGTTCATTTCCCGGGCTCAGGTGTTTTGGGGTGGAGTTTGCATGTTCTCCCCTGTGCTTGCCTGGGTTCCCTGCAGGTAATCTGGTTTCCTCCTACAGTCCAAATGCATGCACATTAGGTTGTTCCAAATTGCCTCTAGGTGTGGTCGTGAGTGTGAATGGGTGAGTGAGTTGTTCAGGGTGTACCCTGCGTTCGCCTAGTGTCACCTGAGACAGGCACCAGCCTCCCCACGACCCTAATAGGATTAAGGGGTTCAGCAGATGAGTGAGTGAGAATGAGTATGAGTGAAGAGGAAACTAAGGAACACAGTTAGAATTGGGTTATAATCGGAATATTATGGGAAACGTAAATATATATTCTAATGTTCTAAGGCGTACTGTATATTTAGTTTCATCATAGTGTGTAAAAGGAGTAAAGAAAGAATTTTTTGAAGTGGCTTTAAAAAAACTAATTGGTGCCCTAGAGTTGTATTGAAATCTGACATAAACAGGATAGTATATTCGAAAAAAAAAATTGTTTTGTAGATATTCTTAGAGTCATGACTCATACTGTACATGTCCAGGTTGCTCTTTAGTATACATACATACTGTGACAGATGGTACTGCCTCACACCAGCAGCTAGTTAGCAGCACACATGATGCACGTGTAGTAATGCTTACATATCTTCCCATATGTCATTATCATTCCACACAGTATCTTGTGTCTTTAAAAAAACATGTGGAGTTAATATATGTGCATGCGCTCATTCTCAAGAGTCAGTGTGCCACATCGTCCGCCCGTTCCAGCGCGCAACCTGACGCAGTGCCCTGTCACCTGATTACTGACACGCCTGACATGACTGCACACCTGTTCCTCATCCTCCCTAATCACATATACTATATATAGGACTCTATTTCGAATTCTCATTGAAGTGTTGTATTCGTGACCTACTCAGCATTTGTTCCTGGTTTGATTTCTTTGTTCATTGACGTGTTTCTCCTGTGCTTTCAATATCCTGATTTTGTACCTGTTACCTTGGCGTAACAGGTACAAAAGCAAGACGGTGCTGGGTTCGAGTCCTGGGCTCGGCGGAGTAGAGTTTGCATGTCCTCCCCGTGCTTTTCTCCAGGTACACCAGTGTCCTCACACAGTCCAAGACATGCGCACTAGGTTAATTTGCTGCTCCATATTGACCCTAGGTGTGCGTGTGAATGGTTGTGTGTGTGTGCATGTTTTCCCTGCAATGGACTGGTGAGCTGTTCAGGGTGTTCTCCAGCCACCCTGCACCCCTAGTAAGGATTAAATGGTAAGCAAATAAATAAATGACTTTTACCTGCACTCGGATCCCATTATCTTTCTGATGTGCACCAGTGTTTGTTTAGATGGATGTAGGCTCAGCAGCTACAAAATGTTCACATACTTCTCTTAAAATGGCAGGTTTTTGTGATGAAACAAACAAACTAACTAAAAAAAATGATTAAAAAAAATCTGTGCATATCTTTTTCAACATTAGATATACATTAGCAGTCGACTAAATTCAGGTGATAGACCAAAAAAGAACAAACTGAAATGCTTTAGGGGAAAAAGAAGGTATAAATGTACAATGACTTGGTTACACAAGTGTCTAAATTGTTTCAGAATGGGGCATGCAACTGTTCTCCAAATTAAATAACCACATAAAAAGATTCAAAGAATTCAAAGAAAAGAATTAGATGCACAACAGAACATCATGAAAGGCGTCATTTGCAAGGGAAGAAAACAGGTAAAGAAGGTGGCATCATCAAGAACAGGACATCCATCTAAAGTTGACAGAAAGACAAAAAGGATCAGGGTAGCTGTTAAGACTACAGCAACATTAAAGGAACTGCAAGATATTTCTGGCAAGAGCTGGTCACACATTGCATCTGACAACAGTCTCGTATTCCTTACATGTCTGGGCTGCGAGGTGGGGTGGCTAGCCAGAAGCTCATTCTTATGGAATAAACACCCAAGTCTGCCTCAATAACCAACAACCCCCATGTGGCATCGTGTAATATTGTCTGATGTGGTCAAGGTACAATTTCTGTGCATAGATGTTAAAGATATGTTTTAAAAGGTAAAAATAAAACACGTATGGCTACGCTGCTCTATAGCCTTCACACTGTAACGAACTGAAGAAACAAACATGAACGAATTGCAAAAGAAATACACACATAATTCCTGATGAATTAATACCCGAGGGCTGGACAGAACTTATCACTAACAAACCAGAGCAAATGCTGAACGAATATTAACGTATGTTTTAATGGGTGGATAACGAGATGATTCGTGAATATAAATTGATCAAATCACATTTGTACGCAGGTATCAAACCATTGGGTTACTGACGAAACAATTTTTTTCCTCGTCGTATTCTGTGAGTTCTGAAGATGTCTAAAACATTAAGGAAGAAGCAGATGCCCTGGAAGAAGCAGCCATCATCCAGGCAAGCATGCAAGGCTCCATCTCAACCACCCACACCTTCACCTGAAGATGCAGCTTTATCCCAAGAAGCCTCAAGGTCCAGGCCTCCCAGTGCCTAGTTTTCAAAGGAACGTCTCTCCTAGTCTATATAATGTCTCAACTGCCTCCACCTCCTCAACGGTACCCACAGGGAAGCCCAAGAATCCCCAGGCCACGAAGAAACATATCTTAGCCACCATGCCTAAGGAATGAACTTGTCCTAAGTTCATTGCAACAGTTCTTCCAGTTCACTCTTATAGTTTTAGGACGATTAATCAAAGACTTGCCATCTATGTGACTTCTTGTCTCAAGCAGACAAACCCCTCACCGCTCCTAATGAGCTAAAAGTTATACACATTGTCAACACTATAAAGGTGTCTACCTTCGAGTGCCTTGTGACCACACTTCAGGACTATCCCTTTAACATAATAACTATGAGTGAAACATGGCTAAAAGACAATTAATTGCTTCTGCACTATGTGTTTATTTCAGGATGCACATACAGTGTATTATTCGGTAATCATGACACAATAAAAGGAGGTGGTGTTGGGGTGTATCTTAAGGAATCTATTCAATTCAAGAGGAGTAGGGATATTAAAAATCACTTTTCACAGCTAGAACACCTGTGGATAGAATTACAAGGAACAACCACTCTAGTCTGCCACTCTAAAAGCCAAATGAATTACCGTAACTGGCTGCAGTGCTTTGGAACTTTTCCCCAGCATTACTGTTCACTGGGATGAGATAATCATGATAGCTGGGGACTTTAATGTCGACCTCTTTAAGCTGGATAGGTTTTCAGTTAAGTGATATACTGACATCCTGAGCTCCTTGAATTTTCACCAGCTTATAACCGAGCCCACCGGCACTACAAAATCTTTTGTTATGCTGATTGATCAAGTTATGTGCATTATAGTCAGTGTGCGTGTATCATGATATGCACCAAGATATAAGATTCTACGCCATGAAAAGTACTTCAGAACCACCCCCGGAGAAAAACTAAGTTAACAAGGTCACCTGCGCCTTGGATGAACGACCCAGCAAAAACGACCCGTCTCCAACGAAAATGCAGCGCATTATGATTCAGAAAATCCAAGCAAGTGAAACAGCGTGGGAGGCCTATCTTCACACTCTGAACAAGCTAAAAAGAGTCATTAAAAAAATCTAAGTGGCGTTTCACCATCACTGCTCTGTCTTCCAAGAGATCTTCTAATGTTTGGGAAATCATCCACCACGCACTCAAACCAAACCCCCAGCCACTGCATGTGAATCCTGATAAGCTGAAGTCCGCTTCGACAGCAGAAAGGGTCACAGCTGCAGCACCACCTACTACAAAAGCCCTGCTTGACTTAATGAGAACATGCATCAGGATGCGGGCACCCCTTTTGTCATTTAGCAAGTCTGTTAAAAGCAAGTTTTGGATTAAATCAAAGTCCTTAGATCTGACTGTTCGTGTGGCCCAGACAATATATCATGCAAAATCATAAATCTCGCTGCAGACTACATCGTGCCTCTCCTCACTCATAAGGGTGATCCCTCACCCCCCAAAAAAACGTCCCACATTGCATAGGTAAAAACTGTTATTATTTTGCACACATGAAACTTCATTGCTCTGCGATGGCCTGGCGAGCTGTCCAGGATGTACTCTGCCCTCGCCCAGAGTAAGCTGAGATGGGCGCCAGCCTCCCCGCGTCCCTATTTAGGATTAAGCGGTTCAGAAAATGAATAAATGAATGAATGAAACTTCATTCAGTACAGTTTTATATATCATGTTTTAAAGAGCCAAATGGTGGCTGTCATTGTTTGTACACACTTGGAGGCGATTTCTAAATGCTGTTGGGTGGAACCGCGGCTATCTTTTGCTGAATAGGAATCTTAAGGGCTTCAAGAGTTTGGGATATACACACTTGTGATTTATGGTAGCCGACCCCAGGAAAAATATGTGGGGTGAGGTCAGGGGAACAGGCTGGCCTCCCAACATCACCCGTCTGGGAAACATTCCCCTCAGCACTTCCAATCATCAAGCAATGATCATGTGTCTCTTATGTATTAAGCCTCCTTGTACTCCAGTGACTGGCCGGGCTATCTACAGATTGAGCGCCACATTCCAGTCCGACCCCTAAGATCTTTGGATACCCCACTATTAACTCTTTCAAAGGAAAAGGGAACATTTCAGCATTTGTGCACCGGGCTTTTTTAACAGTCTGTCCAAGGATATCAGGGACATTCTGGAGAAAACTACTTTTCTCAAGAAATGTAAAGCTTATTTCACAACTACTGCTCAGAAAAGGTTGGAGCATCTACTTGACTTAAGGAATATATGTATCATATATTCATATATAGTATAAATAATATAAATTCTTCTGTGGAGACCTCATCGTCATCCCGACAAGGTTCTGGCATTTGACGGTGAGGGTTGACCTGTAGGCACACTAGCCGTTGCCGCACCAGTGTTAGCTCCAGATGTGTCTGCTCTGCTTTCATTGCTGTTCCAGTTCCCATCAAAAACCTGTGGAGTGACTTGAAAAGGGCTGTGCACAGGAAATCCCCTTGGACATAACAATTTGGTAGAACAGAAGCATTTTTGTAAGGATGAGTGACTTTTGATTTTATGTTGGTAAAATATTTGATGCGATTTATCTTGGTGACATAAAAAAAGGGGAGGTGGTGGCCAAGTGGTTAAGGTTTTGGATTAGGTGTTGGGAGGTTGGCGGTTCAAATCTATCACCGCCAAGCTTTCATGGTTTGGTTCTCGAGTAAGATGTCTAACCTTTAAGTTCTCAGTTTTATGCTTTCTGAATCTTAGTTGACTATATGAAGAAGTATCAGGCACATGATGAAAAAAAACAAAAACAAAGACCCATATTTTTGCCAGAAGTATATTTTAGGTATGCTTTAAGCTCTTAGAGCTATTGTGTGTCGGGGCCAGTGGTGGCCCGGTGGTAGGGTGTTGGATTACTGATCCCAAGGTCAGGGGATTGAGCCCCACTATAAACGGAATGTCACTGCCCCCCCCTAATTAGGATTAAGCGGTACAGAAAATGAATGAGCTATTGTGTGTGTTTCAAAGTAAACATTTGCAGCTATTAAGACAAGTTACTATGTGTGTACATTGTGTTTGTCTAAAAAGAGGGAAGCCGTGGTCTAATGGTTAGAGACGCGGCTTGGGGACCACAAGGTCGCTGGTTCGATTACCAAAACCAGCAGGAAAAATGTGTGGTAGAGGGCACAAATACCTTCACATTCATGGCTGAAGTGCCCTTGAGCAAGGCACCTAATTCCCAACTGCTCTCCGGGCACCCCAATGTGTGGCAGCCCACTGCTCCAAGTGTGTGTGCTCACCTTGGATGGGTTAAATGCAGAGAAAATTAGTTCTCCTTGCAGGATTAATATAGTATATAAAAAAAAAGAAGCTTTTTCTCAATATCATTATATTTCACTTCCTCGTGTTAAATGGCAGCCTTTTACCTTTACCTTGCAGCCAGCCCAATTGCCCTGCTGCTCTATTGCTGTGGTTAGAGTCCCTTGTGCTGAAAGTCACAAATACAGTAAAATTGAAAACAAGCTACTGTTACAAGTACTGTTACAGCTACAAGTAACTGTTTTAGTACAAACTACACATGAACATAAAAGTAAAATTATAGATTTTTTATAAAATATATTTGGGGATAAATCAAATCAAGACATTAGCAACTTTCTTAATTAACTCCCTTAATTAAATCAATGATCCGATCCAGAAATCCTTAAATAATCACTTTCCCAGTCGAAGTTTCAGCCATTTAATTTCAAATCTTCACCAAATATTACATAAAATCTACAGCCACGAACAAAATAATCAATAAACTCATTTGTGTGAAAATCTTCTCAGCTCATTTGAATTTATGGCCTCCAGGGCAGAATAAATGATTATCTTACCATAACGGTGGTTGTGGTGTATTTCTCATAACATGGTCTTTCATTTAATACTAATTTCTTTCTGTTTAACCACACAAACCAGCCACAATTTCACAGTAGAGACCTGAACACCGAACCTGATCCTTCATAACTGTGCTTTGCTTACTGATCAGTAACCCAGAAAACCAAGCATGTGGTTCAGACTGAAAAAATATATATACTCACGCCGCTTTTCTCTGCACACAGAACGACCTTTTTTATTTTTTTGATCTGAACGTTTCAGTAGCATGGAGCTGGGGTAATCAAATAGTCTTAGAGGTCTACTTTCCACTGAGTCGAAAGGTCTAGAGAAAGGCAGGTCAATCAAGCAAAGTCCTATCAAGTACAGAATTATGTCGCCACTCTTCCCAGTTCCCCCAGTGATAACTTTTTTTCATTGGAATCGAACAACTTTAAACAGATCTTTTTTATTCTTTTAGAATAAATACCTAGCACAGCAAACTAGCTGGTTAACACCAATGACAATATACTGCTTGATAAGATAAATAGCCATGTACCGATGTACTGTTCTAATGATAATGCTCCTGTGATTGGACCTGATGAGGACTCCTGAACATGTAACTGAGGTGTTATGAGAATGAAACAGTGCATAATCTTTGAAAACTAACAAAAACAGTGCAGGATTTTTTTTATTGTGTTAAATTAGCGTGCAGTTTTAGGTCTTGGGCCAGATTAAATTGTATTTGAGTCTGGATGTGGACCAGAGTCTGATTAAGTACAATTGGCATGAAGTACTTTTTTGCAAACAGAGTTTTCCAATGTTTCTGATTTTTCTGTACAGCATGGCTTAAATTTTTTGAATATCTGACCAATAATTAGGGCAGCTTGGTGGTGTAGTGGTTAGCACGTCCTCCTTACAGCAAAAAGGTCCTGGGTTCGAGTCCTGGGCTCTGCGAGGGCGTTTCTGTGTGAAGTTTGTTGTTCTTGTGTTTGTGTGGGTTTCCTCTGGGTAGTCCGGTTTTCACCCACAGTCCAAAGACGTACATTAGGCTAATCGGCATTTCCAAATTGCTCCTAGGTGTAAGTGTGAATGGTTGTGCGTGTTGGCCCTGCAGGGCTTTTCAGGGTCGCCTTTGCCCAGTGTCGACTTCAGCCTCCCGGCGACCCTAATGGGATAAAGCGGTTCAGAAAATGAACGATGAACTAATGCTGCAATAATCTAAAAAACAAACAAACAAACAAAAAACAAATAAACAAAATTTTTTTTTTTATAGAATATGGACTACACACCAGGAACCTGGAGGAGAACTGATGTCCATCTGGAGAACCCAGAGTACCATACCAGATGGTTCTTCAAGTACTTCCTGGGAAAAGGTGGGAGTTATGCATCCAACAGCGATGGAGTGTTCCCGCTGCACGTCATCATTCCTCATTGATTCAGATTGTTTATTATTCACCGATGTGAACCAAAGCAGATCTTGTCTACTAATATTATACAATGACAATTAGCACTACATTAGCATACACATTACATAGAATAATATTCTACAAGGCTTTAATAAAAGACACCTTGTTTCATTACTTCATAAAAGCCGTAACAGTATACACATATACGCATCTCTGACACCTGTGAGTTCTGCAATCGAGCCACAAACACTTGTGCACACGCAAGCGAATTTAAGACAAATGAAACGTTTGTTTAGCGTGCTGTGTTTAATCACCTTGTTTTTTAAGTACAGTGTGTGAGAGCCCTCATTCTAGCATCAATATTTTCATCTATCTAAATCTCTACACACATGCACATACACTGTTCCCCACAGTACACACACACACACACACACACACACACACACACACACACACACACACACACACACACACACACACACCACCACTGCATACCCAGAAAGAAGATACCTGCATT
>JBCNYH010000005.1:25201990-25215120 GCA_039654325.1 Tandanus tandanus | reverse complement strand
TACACAAACTACTTACTTACACAAACTACTTACTTTCTCACTTACTTACACAAACTACTTACTTACACAAACTACTTACTTTCTCACTTACTTACACAAACTACTTACTTACACAAACTACTTTCTTACCCAATTACTCACACAAACTTCTTACTAACTCACTTACTTACACAAACTACTTACTTTCTCAATTACTTACACAAACTACTTACTTACCCACTTACTTACACAAACTACTTACTTTCTCACTTACTTACACAAACTACTTACTTTCTCACTTACTTACACAAACTACTTACTTACCCACTTACTCACACAAACTTCTTACTAACTCACTTACTTACACAAACTACTTACTTTCTCACTTACTTACACAAACTACTTACTTACCCACTTACTTACACAAACTTCTTACTAACTCACTCACTTGCACAAACTACTTACTTACTTACTCACACAACTCACTCGCTTACTTACACAGACTTCCTACCTACTTACACAAACTACTTACACAAACTGCTCACTCACTTACACAAACTACCTACTTACTTGCACAAACTACTTATTTACTTACACAAACTTCTTACTGACTTACTAACTTGCATAAACTACTCACTCACTTATTTACTCAAACTACTTAGTTGCTCACTAGCTTACACAAAATATTACTTACTCACTTACACAAACTACTTACTTTCTTACACAAACTACTTACTCACTTACACAAACTACTTACTTTCTTACACAAACTACTTACTCACTTACACAAACTACTTACTCACTTACTTGCACAAACTACTTATTTACACACTTAATTAAACAAACTTCTTACTGACTTACTCACTTACACAAACTACTTACTCACTTATTTACACAAACTACTTAGTTACTCACTAACTTACACAAAATTATTGCTGTGAAGCTAGCGGAACAACAACGCTAATTGTGCTTTCCTGCCTGACTCGATTTATGTGGTGGCGCATGTGCGGCACGATTATAGGAAGGTTGAGCTTGGTGGCCCTCCCAGAATTTCATGGGCGACTCGATTTATGTGGTAGCGCATGCATGGCAGTTTTTAGAGTTTGCACAATCGTCGCCACCACTTTCCATTCTGGAATAAACGGGCTGGAGAGATAAACAAAACGCGTACAAGCGGACTATATAGACTTGGATTAACTGCCCCTCACAGCACTCCACTCCTCTATGAGAACTTCTAGTTACTTACATACATACACAAACTTCTTACTTACTTATATACTTACACAAACTACTTACTTACTTACTTAGTCAAACTACTTTCTAAATGGAAGGATTTTGATTGGTGCATTTAAAACCCATTTTAAGTGCAGATTCTCTTAAAGTGGATTACATTACTTGGGAATTTTGAGAAATGTAGATATGTTGAAATTTTTATGCCAGATATTTCATCCAGAACCTCCAGTCAGCTGCAGAATTAGTAACTACTGAGTGGGTGGAATGATTTACATGAATCAGGAAAGAATTCACAGGTGAGTGAGTGAACTAGACTATTACTCAGGAGAAGGTGACCTCTGCTGGCAGGATGGATTAGCATTTAGCGATACCTTGGAGAAATATTTGCTTTGTCATTCTCCTTAATAGAAGTTAGTAAAATACAATTGTCTTCTTCTAGGAAGGTTCAGTTCTGGCTGTTTCAGACGTCTTAATTATCGCCTTAACAGTAGATATGGGCATTTTTTAGTGTGTAGGGTTTTTTTTTTTGTTTTATATATTTTTTTTAATAGTGCATTGCGTTATTTATGAAGGTCAGACCACTTTTGTCTCATTTCATGCGTATATTCTTTGATTTGATTTTCACCATGTTGATGAATGACAAAGGGAATGTTGCGTCTGTGCTACCTCATATACGCCTCAGTGAAACATGAAATCATGCACAAAGACTTGTTTTTAAACATACCGTTTATGTTCTGTTGATAAGAAATTATGGAGTTGACTGAATGACTAAGGTCATGATCCTTGCCTGACGTTTTTTTTTTTCCTTTTTAGGATGATCCAAGCCCCTTTTTGCGTGTGTATCTTGGATTGTTATGTGTATCCATAACCATGTGCACATTTGCATGCTTCTATTCCTTTGAGTCATGCAGTACACGTACTACTAGTGATGTGTCGCTGTATGACCCACATTTGTTTTTTGTTTGCTTTCTTTTAATTTGTTGGGTTCATTCTTTTGTTTTAGCTATTGCACATCATTGGATTCTCAATAAAGATTTAGCTAGTAGTGACCTCTAGTGGTAATAAGGCACTATTTTGAAACATGGCAAGATACCAAATGAAATCAAGAGGCTCAGCTGTATGTTTAATTTTTACTTTAGACAAGAAAACTTGACGATGAACTGGATGAACGGTTGTGAAAACAGGAAGCCAGTCTCACAGCATCAAGCTTTGAAAGGAATGTAGAACTAATATCTGTTTATGTCTACAGCTGAATTTTGAACATTTTCTCCCCAAAACTTTGGATGAAGTACCAGTGAAGTAGGAATTGCAATATCTAATTCAATCTTTTCTTTTATTTTCTCTTGTTATTCCAGGGGAAGCTCCCTCCAAACACATCTATAAGATCCCACTCTCTAACCTAGTAGGACGGAGCATAGAGAGGCCACTTAAATCGCCATTAGTCAGTAAGATGCTTATGGGTGCAGTGCCTGGTGTGATAGGGCCAACCTCCATGATCTCGACCACGCCCTCTCTCTCACTGTCTCGTATGGAGATCAAAGAGATCGCCAGCCGAACAAGAAAAGAACTGCTGGGTGAGGTGTCTCTGTGTGTATGTGGGTCAGCCTCTGTAATATTAGTTTTGTGTGTTCTGGGTTAACACTCAAGATAGTCAGTTTGTTTGATCCTCTGTCCTTGTTCCAGGTTTAGGTGAAGAACCCAGCAGCAAGTCAGACAGTGGTTCCATGAAGCAGCGGAAGACAAGCAGGAAAATAAAGGATGAAGAGAAAAGGAGACCAGTAGGAATTGCAAGCACTGAGCAGTAAGTTACATTTCTGACATGGCTGAATCAAATTCAACTCCCTGCCTGTCTTGAAGCTACATTGGTGGCAAAATAGATTTATGATGAATAAATGGATGAAGATAAATTTGAAGAATGTTTTTACTCATTAAGCCAACCTCATTTACACCCATGTGTACAAAACTCTGCCTACAATGACATGTAGGTTCAACCAGAATTAGCATGCTAAGTAGAGTTACCCATAGACATAAACACAAGACCGAACGCTTGATATATCGTGTGTATTCGGAACGTGCCGAAGTTGCCGCTATCTTACCAGAGCCTGGTTACGCTTGACAACCAGGCTTTATACATGCAAACAAGCTGCAGGATTGAGAAATTTTGCTTCGTTTGACACTTTATTTTGAGACATATTGTTAAACGTGCTGGTAAAATACAAATCAGCTATATATTACATTTACAGTATTCTGAGTATGGCTTCAAATATTTTTTGATTATTTCTATATAATACTCCACATTATGTCTGATAGTAAGAAATGAAAAATGTTGACTACTCCACCTGTAAGGAATAAACTTTGTAGTACATGATATTTAACTAGCCATTTTTAAGGCACCTTTTTATTTATTAGTATTATAATATATGTTCTATAATATCTGTAAAAGCACAGACAGATTCCGGAGCCAGCTCTGTATTCATTTGATACAATATTATATCTGCTCAGTAGAGACCTGAAGACATATAACCGTGTGTACATGCTTACATGATTTCTCACTCTATATACTGAGAATTTTTTTGTTTTTCTCATATGTAATCTATCTAAATACGATCGTTGTTTGAATCTGAAGAATAAGATTTTTGTGGTAATCCAGTATAATGGGTGTTGTACGTTATCTAGTGCACAACTATATTACAAAGGTGGCAGTTTGTAATTCAGCCCACATTAACGCCAGTGAGGTAAACGAAAGCTTAGCTTGTTAGCCTTCCACATCAGGGCTCATCAATGACAAAAACTGCATTTATCAAAGCAAGCCGACCTTGGGCACAATTTCGTCTCTGCTATTGTGATGATCATGTGTTGGTTTGAGCTTTTCAACAAACGTATACTTGCTAAGCTGATTGTTGTTTGTCCGGCAAGTAATCATTTTATGATCGGGTTGTCCAGTGGGCGTCACGGTGGCGTAGTGGTTAGAATATCTGCCCAACAGCAAGAAGGTCCTGGGTCCGAGTTCTTGTCCTCTGAGTACTCTGGTTTCCTCCCACAGTCCAAAGACATGCACATTAGGTTAATTGGCTGTTCTAAACTGCCCCTAAGTGTAAGTGTGGACAGTTCTGTGTGAGTTGGCCCTGCAATGGTCTGGTGAGGGTGTACCCAACCTTCGCCCGGTGTCGGCTGAGACCCTGATAGTAGAATTAAACGGTTTGGCAAATGATTGAGTGAGAAAGGTTGTACGGTGTTCTTAACGTTTGTCTCGGAAACCTGCTTATTATGAGCACTGCATGGTCAGTCATTGAGCTCAGTCTCTGTGATTTTTGTTCCGTTCTGATTTGATGTGAAAATGATTGAGCCTTTTACCTGTATCTGCACAGCACTTTGTATTACGCTGCTGCCACATGAAAGGTAACTAGTAGACAGACAGAAGTGTATAATAACATTTCGTTATTGTATTAAAAATAATTTAAACTCTATTAAAAAACACGTGCTACCCACAAGTCTCTAGTTATAGAATAAAGAGTTATTTATGCAGCATGTATTAAGTTTTTCCTAACAGGATCTGTCTAATCCTCCAGAGTCGGGATGGAGTGTGTTGATGGTGACATTGACATTCAGCGGCATTGTTCCTCTAGCTCAGAGGCAGAGCCCCATGAGGGCAGCCCACCCCTGACCAGCACTTTAACGCTGTCTGCATCCTTTGAAGAGGACATATTGGACCTGAAGTGATGACAATCCTGTAGTGTGTCTCCTGTAGCCTCTCCTCAACCCTACCTGCGCTCTTTTTTTTTTACATTTTATGTTATTTGATTTTTTTTTTTTTTTTTACTTTTGTATTTGTACTTATGTACACTATGTGATGTAGAAATGGAACCACAAAGCTTTGCACCTGAGTGAGTTTACAATAACCAGTATGATATGAAGGTTACAATGCACTTGTCTGTGTGTGTGTGTGTGTGTGTGTGTGTGTGTGTGTGTGCTATGTGTACATGTGTTTCTGTCTGTCTGTTCAGTGAGATTCAAGCTGAACTTAAAGCAACAGTCATAATATATATCAAAATGCTGTATGGAAAAGAAAAGTGGATGAGCTCTGGGATAAGAATTGAAACTTTCTCTTGTTCGAATTTAGTCACAGGGCCTCAGTCAGGTTATAATGACATCCGACTTATCAGATACACACAGCGGTAACGTAGCCATGGAAAAACCTAAGGTCATAGCCTATATGTCCAGGTCAAAGTATATGATCCAAAACATAGAATGGCACTCAAGCCTGAATGTAAATCCGAGGCACTTAAGTCCGATTATCTATTTTAAATCATGTTGTAATGTAAGTGATTTATCTGTTAATTGCACACTGTAATATATAAAAAACTATACAGTATGTACCTCTCAGGCCGTGGCTGCACACATTAAGATACATATATATACACACAAATACAAATAAATATACTTTTTAACTATATTTAATGGTGAGAATTTAATAAAGAATATAGGTCAGTTAAATGTTATGCTACACCCAAGTGAACAATCTTGACCCGCACACATTTGGCAAACAGGGCATAAGTCTCCCACAAGTGCCATTTTCCTACAACCTGGAGCAACTGTATTAAATCAGACTGGACATGGATAACATTTTCCATGAGGCAAGTAGTTACACTTAGAAATCACTAGCTATAGCTTTTTCATTAAAGGACAAACCAAGCTTTGTTTCATTGGCACATGCGCCTCGGCTAAGATGCTTAGGGGTGATGACACTAGGGGTGCGACTGATGCAAAGTGATTTTCTGGCAGGTTTTTTTTTTTTTTTTTTTGGCAAATTTTGAATTAAGTGTGACAACGTTTTGTGACCCCACATGTAAGCGAACATTTTGCGGTTTAAATACGTATATTTCGCGAGAAGGTCGCACAACAAATTTTTGCGACTGATTTGCCAGTAATTTGCGATTGGTTTGTGTGTGGTTGCCGAAAAACAAAAAGTGAATCTCTTTTTGTAAATCAGATGTGTTTGGTTCTCAAACCATTCAATTTTTATTTGCGCATTAGCGTGAACAAAATGCGAATAAAATACGAATGATGATATACAGAATATTGTGGATGCCAGCGAGTCTCAAACGTATACATGGAAGTCTCCAACTTGCCGCTTTTCCTTGCGAACGAAAAACTTGCGAGCAAAAACGACAACTTTGTGACCTCCTCACACATATGCAGAGTGTTTGAGAAGAGTTTGAGACTACACCGCGTCAGAGCCTTCAGTTTCAAGCATCAGTTGTTTCTGATGAGATCACGGACCAGGTGACCAAAATGTGATGCTGCGAATGTCGCACGACAAATTTGAGAATGAAAAGCAACCGCCGCGAATTGCCATTCGGATCAGTTGCTTTTCTATCGAACCTCTAGTGTGATCACCCCCGTAATGTAAGTGCACTCTTTTCCAAAAAGGTTTTTGCCTCTAGATTAAAAAAGGGCTAATCTAAAAAGGGATTTTGTATACCTTAGAATTAGGATTTGATACCTTCACAAGTCACAGCCAGTTTACGTCGATGGGAATAATTAATGTCAGCTAAAGGTTTGAATTCAGACTACAGAGGAAATGTATTAGGCCAAAGACGGAGTAATGTATACGATGTTGAAACAGTGACCTATATGTTTATGTCCCATCTCAAACATTGACATTATAGGAGATGAAAATGAAGAGGAATGATGATGATGAAGAACCAATATGGCATCACCTTACACTAAATGCATGCCCTTAAGAATTTGTTTCTGACTTTATATATGCCTCAAGAACCATTATCCAACACTAGTAGCAGCCTGACTGATAAACGAAATAGTGGGACTGTTTTTGCAAATTCTGATTTTCAGCCTATTATTGTCACACTGCAGTTTTTACTGTCACCTGTAGAACGGAGTACGTGGTTCTGGTGACCGACGGAAGATATATTATAATTTTACTTTTTTGTTTTCTTTGCCTCCTGTCCCTCTGTTTGCTCGATCCTTGTTGTTTTTTCGCAGTGGTTTTTGTATTTGAATCAATATTAACTGTTTAGACTGTCGCTGAAACTGTTGCTGATATTGAAATTAATACACAAAAAAGAAAAAAAAAACACCAAGTGTCTTAAAAATTGTATTGCCATTGTTTTTAATGCCAAGTACTACTTGTAAATGGTTGTGTTTCAGATGTGGCCTCAAACAGAACTATTATTATTATTATTATTATTATTATTATTATTTTATTATTATTATTTGAGCAAGTGCTGTAGATCACTGCTGTAGTTCGTATTGTTCATTGATATTAAATAAATATTTATGAAATTTCAGCAGTCAAGTTCATGTGTTAACAGGTTTCATCTGATTCAACCAGCACTCAGTTGTAGTGGTTACAGTTACAGGTTACAGTTTATTTAGTGGTGGTGTTAGCAGGTTAAACACAAACATATCTGATTGTAAATCACGACAACTTAAGATTATGGAGAGATGTAGGTCTACCTTGAATTATCGTTTATTTTTCCAAGATATATTTTTTTTTATAAAAGTAATTTCATATTAATGTCTGCAACCACAATGTTTTTTCATATTCAGTCTGGTACTGGTTTAAGAGTATAATTTTATGTTTGGACAGCAAAAAGAGGAGCAAGTACTTTACTCGTGTTGATATGTTTAAATTCACCCCAACAGAACACTTATTAAAACGGAAATCAGCAACAATAAATTGTACATAAAAATTCATTCATTTTCTGTACCGCTTAATCCTAATTAGGGTCATGGGAAGGCTGGCGCCCATCTCAGCCGACTCTGGGCGAAGGCAGGGTACACCCTAGACAGCTCGCCAGGCCATCGCTGGTCTGTACCTAAAAATTTCACAAAGTAAATAAATCACAAAGTTTAAGTTACTGTATGCGTATGGTTATATAAAATGCCTGCAAATTGTGCAGAAAAATGAATCCCCTTTATAATTACCTCAGGGTTTCTACAAGAAACAATTTGTGAACTGACTTTTTTTGTTTCTGTTTACTGTCTTTTACCACCTCATTATAGGCCCCCCTCCAAGAATAAAGGGGTGATCCATTAGAGGTGCAAAAGAAAAGTGACTGACACAAATGGCAATACGCGGATGTTGCTTTTCTTTCTCAAAATGTTCTCAAATTTGTCTCGCAACATTCGTGGCATCACATTTTGGTCGCAAAAACGTTCAAATTTGTTTGAAATTTCCGCGAATGTCGCACAACGAGGCTCTGACGCGGAGTGGTCTCAAACTCTTCACAAACTCTTCTCAACACACGTACAACCAGAAGCAGATCTAACCAGGTCTTATGGACATGGACATACAGTAGATATGACAGTTTATGCCAGGGGTGCCCAACCTTGTTTCATGAGATCTATACTCCTAAAGACTTTTCAACCCTTATTATTATTATTACCTTACAGATCTAAAAATCGAATCAACGCTTGCTGTCAGACTATGAAATTAAGATTAAAGCTAAATGATTAGTTTTCCCCATTAGGGTTGGTGTTCAGGAAGGTAGATCTCCAGGAAACAACTACACCCAAAGCCGATATAAGGGAAGCGCTGACACAGAAACAGTATTAAAACAGCATACTTCTTAACATGAAAGAGAATAAAAACGATCAACTCCCCTTAAAGGCATTTACAGAATCAAGCTTAAACCTTCGAATCTATCCACCATGTTGTAACTGCTAGCCAGGCAGATAGTCATCTACATATCCCAAAAGTGTGATAGGCCTAATTCATCCATCCATCCACATACCAAGCATAAAACCCAAAGCAATAACCAGCCAATTACAGATCAGATATAGGTGATTGATTGAGCAGAACAGAGTCAGCGTGATCATGGTCTCATGCACCTGACCTGGTTTCATGATCTGAGAAACACACAGCAACAATAGATCATAATATATATTAACAGAAGGGTGAGACAGAATATCATGAAAGTATTTGATGTCCATATTGTCACCAGGAGCCTAAGCAGGCACTTCACCAAGACTTGTCACCTGCTTGATCCATGCAATACGATCATTCGGTTCCTCTATATGTTTAATGTGTTGGGTTGGATTATTAGTAGGATTAACAATGGTGTAGTGGTTAGAACGTCCGCCTAACAGCAAGAAGGTCCTGGTTTCGAGTCCCAGGCTCAGGCGTTTCTGTGTGGTCTCCCTGTACTTGCATGGGTTTTCTCCGGGTACTCAGGTTTCCTCCAGTCCAAATGCATGTGCATTAGGCTAACTGGCTGTTCCAAATTGCCTCTAGGTGTGAGTATCTCAGCCCTACGATGGTCTCACGAGTTGTTCAGGGTGTATCCTGCCTTTGCCAAGTGTCCACTGAGATAGGCTTCAGCCTCCCCGCAACCCTAATAGAATTAGGCGGTTCAGAAAATGAGTGAGTGAGTGAGTGTACAACATTCCAGGGCTAATCATGAAGGTGCCGTCCTGCTTTGCTAACAAATAATCACGACACAATACCCTGCTAAAAAAAAAAAAGGCACGGTATTTAATTAAGCGTGTATGCAATTGCAGTGACTTCTACCCAGAGTTGAATTATTTCCTGAGATCTTGTATTAATAACAGGAGATTTAAACCAGCCCTTAAAGTCTTCTCCAGCACATTCAAAAGACTTTCAATAGAGTTAAGGAGTTAAGAACTGGAATGCTTACTGAACCCCAGGACTCCCCACTGGATTCCGCTGACGGTCATGAGCTTCTGCTTTAGAATGATGGTTTGCTTGATCTTTGACTCCAAATAAAATTCTAGATTCACCAGGCAAGCAGGCCATTGTGCATCAAACACGTTTTCTAAATACTTACTTTTATTTCTTGAGCCGAGCTGCAAATAGGGGATCAGCCCCATGTTCCCCAGACCCTTTGTTCCCCAGTACCTATGTTCCCCGGTCCTTATTAAATTAATGGATCTTCCATTGTATTGTGTACTATAGAAGTAAGCTACAATGATTGTATCCATGTTGTAAAAGAAGTATGATGAAACAAAATCAAATATACTCATCAAAGTAACAATTTATGGAATATTAGGGTTAGGATTAGGGTTAAGGTTCCTGGGGAACATAGGTACTGGGGAGCATAGGACTGGGGAACATAAGCACTGGCGAACTTAAGCATTGGGGAACACAGATATGGACCCGCGAATAGTGGGATGAACTGTAGGATTTTTAACAACAAAGAGTGCTGTTCTGAGTACAAATTTCCCAAAATTATGGGGCTACAAAAAAAAAAAGTAAAATACCATAAAACTATCCTGAATAGTGTGACTGTCCTTCCATGATTACTCATTAGGAAGACTATATCAAGTATAAGTTTTTTTTATTATAAATGCGGCTCTTAAGATAAAAAATGGCAATATACTGCAAACAGAACGATTGCCTGTGCCAGCATGTGCATGACTGAGCTCCCTCTGCAGACAGAGAGAAGTCAGGTAGACCCAGCAGGTAACACATTGATGAGTTTCACCTGTATCTAATTACCGGCAGGCTATTTATGTGTGTTTGAGAGAGAGTGTGAGACAGAAAAAAACTATGAATTCAACTGTCTGTCTTAGATTGAGATTTAAATGCTGCCAGGGTGGTAAAAAAAAAAAAACCCCAACATAACGCACAACAGAATTTTTGTATCCTTTTGCTTTCCATCCACCTGTAGCGAGACATTGAGACAGACAGAGAGGCAGACATGGATTCCGGCCCCAAGTATGCTGCTTATTGTGAGACATCCCACAATGCATCATTTTGGGTCCAGCCTGGATGCATGGCTCCTCTGGGCTCCTTCTCTAAATGAACCGTGGACAGTTCACTCTTCTCTTGTTTTGCCAGATGCTCGGGTTCTCCAGAAGATGGGTAGAAATCTTTCACAGGGATTTACCCTATGCACCCAACTACCAGATATAGAAATCGTAATGCGATGGCCTGGCGAGCTGTCCAGGGTGTACCCTGTCCTCACCCAGAGTTGGCTGAGAGGGGCGCCAGCCTCCCCGCGACCCTAATTAAGATTAAGTGGTTCAGAAAATTAATGAATGGATGAATATTCCATTCATCAATTTCCTAGGCCATATCTTTGGACTTTGGAACGAATCACAGCTGACTATGCTTGCTAAAGGACTTTGAGGCAGGGTGGCTCAATGGTTAATGCTTTGGCTTACTGATCCGAAGGTCAAGGGTTCAAGCCCCAGTACCACCAAGCTGCCACCGTTGGGCCCTTGAGCAAGGTCCTTAACCCTCAGTTGCTCAGTTGAATTAAAAGAGAAATAACAAATGTAAGTCGCTCTGGTTAAGGGCGTCTGCCAAATGCTGTAAATGCAATTTGATGTAAATGTACTTTACGCGAGAGACAGGATACAGGATACACCCTGAACAGGTGTTACATCAATCCATTGCATGACTCAGGAAAACAATTCACAAATATGGACAATTTAGAGTAGCCATTTGACTCAATGTGCATGTCTTTGTACAGTGGGAAGAAACCAGAATACCCGAAGGAAACACACACAAGCATCCACACAAGCACCCACACAAGCATGGGGAGCACATACAAAAACCACAAAGAAAAACCCCATGGCACGAGGTCTGAACTTTCTAGCTGAAAGGCAACAGTATGTGTGTGTGTGTGTGTGTGTGTGTGTGTGTGTGTGTGTGTGTGTGTGTGTGATTAACAATACCAATTTAGTTGACCCAAATTTGAATTAAACATTAGGCTAGAACAACAGATAAAACTTTGAAGACAAAAAACACACCAATACTGCGGTACACACTACTCTATATACTTCAAGTAAGAGACATACGTGCTTACACTCACTCTTACACTCATTTGCCAAACCACTTAATCCTACTAGGGTCATTGGGACCATGGAGCCTATCTCAGCCGACACTGGGCATAGATACACCCTGAACAGCTCACCAGACCATCACAGGGCAACACACACACACACACACACACACACACACACCTTGGGGTGATTAGAAACAGCCAATTAGACTAATGTGCATGTGTTTGAACTGTGGGAGGAAACCTATAAAGAAAACCCATGCAAGCACAGGGAGAACATACAAACTACACAGAGAGATACCTGAGCCTGGGATTTGAATCCAGGACCTTCTTGCTGTGAGGTGGACGTGCTGAAGCAACATCTTGGAAACCTAACAAAGAAAAGGTGTCCTTGGCATAACATTTTTTCATCTATTTATTTTGTGAAGAATGGCATGCACACTTTTGCATTGAGCCACGGAGAAGGAGAAATGTGTAATTAGAATGCTGAGCACATGATGGCACTGTGGGTCTATGGTGTCATTAAAATCAAATCACATATTTTCTGTCTAGTGGCCACCACCCTCCAATACACAAGAAAGCTCTGTTTTAGTTGTCTTATATTTCTCCCTCCCATGAAAATAAACAAGTGAGATTGGAAAATTTGCTTTTTAAAATGAAGTACACTAAAAATGAGTGGTCACTCAGGCTGAACTGCCTAGACATTTTGATCAGAACCCATAAGCACCCTACCCTCAATATAAGACCACTGCCAGGCAGAGAATATGGTTACTAAGCAAAGAAACAAATCCTTTCTTAATGTTCTCTTCTGTCTTACCAGCTAAATGTTTACTATGTGAAAGAAAATGTCCATGGCAGCATGGTGTTGTAGTGGTTAGCATGTTCACATCACAGCAAGAAGGTCCTAGGTTCGAGTCCCAGGCTGAAGCATCTCTGTGTGGAGTTTGCATATTCTCCCTGTGCTTGCAGTGGTTATATAAATATAAAGTATAGAACATAATGGAGAAGACCAAAAAGGAGATAAACAGGCAGAGACAAAAGAGGTGGATTTTAAACCTTACCCTAGTACCCTAGGAACCCTAATATGAAGAAGGACATTCATTTTTATTTTGAAAAGGAAGGGGGGGGGGGGGGGGGGGGGGGGGG
>JBCNYH010000005.1:25157379-25169310 GCA_039654325.1 Tandanus tandanus | reverse complement strand
ACACACACACACACACACACACACACACACACACACACACACACACACACACACACACACACACACACACGTCTTATGGCCGCAGGGAAGGGAATGAGTTATTGGGCCGCCTCTTGGTGATGATGGTGTTGTTTTATTGCTGTAACAAAAGTGGAGATGGGATCTGATGTATGAGTCATAAACATGATATAATGGCATGCTCTCTCTCATCCTGTCTCACACAGACATGCACCCTTTGGGATCGTATCCCTCTGGGCCGAGGTGATGATACATACCCATACAACCTGATTATTGCACCTATGTGGCGTAACTAATCTCATCTCACTGCACTGTTAATGAAGCTTTTTGTATTGTCAATAAATCTCTGAACCCTGACACACCAGTTTAAACATATAGAGAGTAAGAGGTAGGTCTAATGAGACAAAATGAAGTATGGGTGATCAACAAATAATAATACTAATGATAATAATAATAATAATAATAATAATAATAATAATAATAATAATAAATGAAAAGTTCAAACTCTTGTGGAACAGGCTTATTTACAAACCCGATCTTGTCCGTTTTGACAAATGTAATGAATTCATTTATATTTTCGAATATTCTGTCTCTTTTGACAGCCAGGTGATTGATTAGGAAAAAACATGCCAAGTATGCCGACCTCGCTTTCGAAATTATACGCCTGCATCCCAAGTATGAAGTTGTCAGGAACCCCATCATTCTCGGCGCTCTGGGCCTGGTTCCTCCCAACTTGATCCAGAAGGTCAAGAGTGTGCCGGGATTTGCCGCAGAGAAGGCAGTGCTTCTAGTGGTGTGGGTGATGTGTGTAGAGGGGGCGAGGGTACCTGCGTTGATGATGAGCCTTTTCTGGCCTGACTGTACCAGGACCACTCGACCCTTCTCTGCTGCATATAAATTCTAACTGTATATAATAATAATAATAATAATAATAATAATAATAATAATAATAATAATAATAATAATAATGTCTTTCTGGCTGTTAAACATTTATCTGCTGCATGTTGTAATGTCAAGATCCGTCCAGAATTTTCTTTCTTAAAATGGCAGTTACAGGAAATATTAATAATAATTAATAAAAAAAACCAATAAAATATAAATAAATAAATAAATAAACATGTAATAATAACAATAATAATAACAACAACAACAACAACAACAATAATAATAATAATAATAATAATAATAATAATAATAATAATAATGATAACCCTAAAAATCCAATGGCAGCATAAACATTGTTTTAAAGATTTTTTTTTTTAAACAAATATGACCTTGGCAAGAAGTAACAGTGTATTCGTGTACTCACTCATGCATGCTGAGACACAAAAAGCTTTTTGAACACAGGATGCAAGACCTGTTGACCTGTTTCTACTTTTTTCTCCCCACCTGTACACAAACATTAGTTTATAAATATGCATAACAGCCATAAAGCCATAAATGTTAAGGCTTTAACACCGCCTGACTGGTCATGCAGCTAGGCGGCTTAATACGTAATGCATTATGTTTTCTGACTCCTTTCTATCATATACCACATTAATAGTTTCAGTAGCTCTTCTGTGGGATCACAACAGATGTACTAGCCTTTGCTCCCCACATGCATCGATTAACCTTGGGCACCCATGACACTCTTGCCAGTTCTCTGGTTGTCCCTCACTCCACAAGACCTGCCATTTTAGCGATGAATAGACCCAGTCATTTAGCCATCACAATGTGGCCCTTGTTAACGTTTCTCCCTTTGGAGCAGTTCAGATAAATTCTACATAGAATCTGTACAGAATTTCCACGTATAAAACACACTGCCTGAAGGTGAAAATTGCAAGGACAAATCACATGATTTCTGTCATCCCTCTTCTGTGTAATAAAGGATTATGGGTGGATGGATGGAAGAGGAAAAAAAGAATAAGAACAAGAAGAATATTTTTTTTATTTTACATGGTTAACCTTGCAGACTTGGCTATATGTTCAGATGGTTTGTTTTCCTGTGACGTTAATAGGAGTAAGTGAATGAATAAATGAATGAATATTCTGTCGATTTTCTGTTCATCACTAGAAAAATATATAGAAAATAAATCACTGATACATTTTTTAAAATTTGATTTCCCCCGTTTTTTCTTCCCTAATTTTAGTCATATCCAATTTCCACCTGTCAAGTGTTTCCTCCCTATCACATACAACCACCACCAACCAATGAGGGGCATAAGCATGCACATTGCAATGCTGCTACCGGCCTCTTTACGAACTGCTGCGCATGCAAATTTGGAGGTGGCATAACACACTCCAAAGGAAATCGCTATCAACCCCCTTCGTGCGACTGAGCTCACAGGATTGGCTGGTGATCGCGGTGAGTGACAGAGGAGCGTATGCCATCCCTCCCTCCTGTGAGAGCTCGACCTGCACTTACAGGAATTTTAGATTACCCCCTGTCATGCTTTACTTCCTCTTTGTTTTGGTGGTAAATATTTCAAGCAAAACATCGGCATGATGGCTCAGTGGTTAGCATGTTCGCCTCACAGCAAGAAGGTCCCGGGTTCGATTCCCAGACTTGGTTGTTTCTGTGTGGAATTTGCATGTTCAGCTCGTGTTTGTGTGGGGTTTATTTCCTGGGTATTCTGGTTTCCTCCCACAGGAAGGCGGTTCCAAATTGCCCCTAGGTGTGAGTGTGAATGGTTGTACGTGTGTTGGCCATGTGATGGCCGTGCGATCTGTTCAGGGGGTACCCTACCTTCACTCAGAGTCTGCTGAGATAGGTGCCAGCCTTCCCGCAACCCTAATTAGGAATAAACAGCTTTGGCAATAAAGAATGTTTTCTATTTTTAAGGAAATTTTACCGAGAGTATTTCTGGGACTCTTCCTGCCGTTGTGAATAAAGGAACGGACATTTATTTATTTTATTGTCCCCCCAAATGGAATGTGAGTACATGGAGTGTAAATTACTGTTTTAATCTATCTATAGTGCTTTATCCACCACAGTGTCTGGGGATGAACAGTGTGTGTTGATGTATGGTGGATGTGGATGTGCAGTGACACTAAGTGCCACTTTAGACTTGCTACAGTCATTGTGTACCATGTACCTCAAAGCCCTTTGGGATGTAATCAGGGATGCTTATGACCACATGCCCTTTGCAATATTTTCAATTTATCCACAGTAATCTATCATATGCAAATTCTAATCATGCAGGGCATTGAAATGCTTTAACAGCACATTAAAAACATCAAAAACAACAAGACCAAAATTTTATTTCAGTCCAGAGCTGTATTTATTTTTGAATAGATCTTCAGCTGAGGATGGGAGATTTGAAAAATTTTAAAAGTCTTCTTCAGCGCATTCCAAACACTTTCAATTTGGTTAAGGTCAGGACTCTGTGGTGCCAATTCACATGTGAAAATGATTCCTCGTTCAGCATGAACCACTCTTTCACTATTTGAGCATATATTTTATATTCTTGCAAACAGGGAAGAAAAACTCTGTTTATAGGATAATTTTTTAATTTAGTGTTCAAGTTTTTGCAGCATAATATTGTTGATCCTCAACTGGAGCAACCCCAGAACAGTGGCCACAATGTATATTCTGACACACCCATCATTCTGACCCATCATTTAGACTATTCTCACTAACAAGTGATTGTCTTACACCTACAAATCTTAGCCCCAATCTTGTGAAGTCACTGTGTGTGTGTGGAAATGATCTTACTTTCACTAATAAACATAGCCCAGAGTTCTACTGGCCATTTTTTTATTCAACTTCACAAGGCATATATATGACCTCTGAGCATGGTGAGTCAAAAATATTTTGCTGACCATATTTCTTACACAAGTTTGGTGTCGGACAGTTGTGGCTCACTGGTTAAGGCTTTGGGTTTCTGAGCCAAAGGTTGGTAGTTCAATCCCCAGTACCACCATGCTGCTACTCTGTTGCCCTTGAGCAAGGCCCTTAACCCTCAATTGCTCAGGTGTATGAAAATGATAAATGTAAGTCACTCTGGATTAAGAGCATCTGCCAAATGGCGTAAATGTAAATGATGGTTTATCCTTCCAGGCTTTAATTTCTTAACCCAACATTATATATTTCAGCAATCTCTTTAGTTGTTTTATTAGCTTGATGGAGGCCAGTAATTTCACCATTCTGAAATGCATCTTTTCTGCAACCATGGAATATGCTTTCCAACATGGATGTTTAAAAAAATTAGAAGGTACTCACTGCATCAGTTTAGGTTAAATGTTACATGATGCGAGTTAATACACATGCCCCACTGCAATGATTATTAAAACCTGTTGCCAATTTACATACATCAGACAAACCTCTGCTCGTATACGTGAACCTATGGTATATACCTCAGTGCATTTAAATGCATAATACTTCCGTGTTTACAGGTTGTTCTATATGAGTCACTTGTCATGTTTAGTAGTACAGTGGCACTCCCCTGTGTGAGGATTTGTTACTCTTTTTTTTCCCAAAAAGATTGTAATAACAATAGTTAAAAAAAACCCAAAACAATTATATACATTTTACATATACATACATTTATTATACTTGCATACATTGTATAACATGCCATAATATATGAGGTTTTACAGGCTTTTCTTGTTATCTGTAAAAATTTAAGTTACCTATGTTCTTACTAACTGTGCTTCTGTGATGGTCTTCTTTCATTTTAATTTTCTTACTGCTTATTTAACCACAAAAAAGTCTATAAAACCCTAATATATTATGCCATTTTATACCATATATTTGACATTAAATTAACTCTATTCACTCAGTGAAAATCATCACTGATGTTCATCAGCTGTTAAAGACATATACAGCACACAATGTACCCCCCTGCTCGAGCCTGCCCAAAGTGTTCAATGGTATGTATTGAAGTGGATTGCTACAAGCTTTCCAATAACGTATTCTTACTTTTTTACCCAGCAAAGCAGGTACTGCTGCTAGTATAATAATAATAAAAAATCTGCTGTATGTGACGTCAGACAGGCCGCACAATTCCAACTAGATGCCACCATTGTCTTCATCTAAAAGACTACTGTAAAACCAGTCTTGGCTGGTGGGCAATATGCATTGGAAATGTACAATTTACACACACTTCCCTTGCTTCGTAAGGGAAATTATGCACGCTCATTTACTTTCTGACATGAAACTGGGCAAAATGGGCCATAATACCCCATTTGATGAAGATAGCACGTAACAGTTTTTTAGCTGGTGTGGATGTCTGCGGCCTTGGAACAGGGATTTTTCTCCACTGATCTCTTCCCGGAGCAAAGACATCCAAACCAGCTCAAAAACTATTACGTGCTGTCTTCATCAAATGGGCTATTATGGCCGAGCAGCAAGACACAAGCCTCTTCTTCGACCTGCAAATATTCATTCTGAAATTTTGGGTGTCTATTTACTTATGTCCGGTCTCTGTAAGCTATTAATTAGTGAACTAGCTAGATACTACTTACGGATCAATACTTCATGTAGGGAACTAGCTGTTGCTAACTGATGCCGATTTAGAATATTTGAAAATATAGAGGCCACAACACAAGATAAAAATCACTCACCAGCAGTAAGATTCAAATGGCATCACTTGGATCTGCCCATGATCCAAATAAGCTCATAGATTAAGCACAGTGGAGAAAGGGTCATGGCTTGGGCTTGCATAGCTGCTTCTAACAAATTCAGCATAACCTTTACAGAATAATTCTGTCCATGGGTTGACTTTTCCTAAGTAGCAATTTCCCCAATCACAAGGCCAAGAAAAGATCTCACAGGAGAATACTCTAACAGTGACATCTAAATGTATAGCAGACAACAACATTGGAAAATTTGATTTAGAAAAAAAAAAAAAAAGCTATTTAACTGTGATGACAGTTACATTGTTTCATTGTGATGACATTTGATGACAGATTGACAATAGTTTTGCATTCAAGTCTACTTCAGTGAACAGTTAATAGATCCAACTAGACAGCATCCAAACATCACAGTTCGATAAAGCATCCTATTCTTGAGAATTCTCCAGCTTTGCTCCTTTACAGTATATAATAAAAAGTTGTTAGCGAAGGGCTTGACCAAACAAATATCTTTTCAGCCTGGTCGTAAAAAAATGTTAAAAATGTGAGTTTTATAACTCTGTGGGTTTGTAATAGAAAAATTTGACTCCTGCCGTAGCCCTCAGTATCACGAGGTACCAAGGGATAGCCTGCAGCTTATGACCCAAGACCAAAAATTTAATAAGACAATGTGCTTTGAGACCAGTCTGTGCTTTAAAGGTCAATAGTTGTATTTTATAATTAATACTAAATTTGATTGGGAACCAATGTGGTTTAAATAGAAGAAAGGGTGATACGGACCTTCTGGTTCTAGTAAGGACTTTTGCAGCTGCATTTTGATTAACTGGAGCTTTTTATGTACCTAATAATACATCCAGACAGACAGTAACGCATTACCATAATCTGACCTAAAGCAAACAAAAGCATAGTTTTCTCACATTGTGAACTGATTAAATTTCTTATCTTATAAACAGTTGTGTGTCTGTATTGGCCCTGCGGTGGTCTGGTAAGCTTTTCAGGATGTTCCTCGCCTTCACTGGGGATAAAGCAGTTTTGAAAATGAAATGAAATGAAATTTTAAAAAATATATACTCATAATATTATCTACATGAAAGATAAGTGTTAATAACAACAACACATTTCACTACTGCACATCTTAAAACTGAAAGGTCAGCCAGAGTTACTATGTAAAGAGATATATCACCTTTAGCTGCAATGTGACTTCCAGTGTTACAGTAGCCCAGTATGTAAAAAATGTGATGCCTCTCATGTGTGAGACACCTCTCTCGTGTGGGAGACACCTCTCTCGTGTGGGAGACACCTCTCTCGTGTGGGAGACACCTGTCTCAAATGTGTGACATTTCTTTTTTGTATAAAGTCTCTTGTGTGTGTTGTTTCTCATGTGGAAGTTAAAAGGAAGTTAGTTGAATCTTTTGCATTTAAAGCTCTTATTGTTAATGAACTCATGATCAGGCGTAAGAAACTCATGAAATAAACCAAATGAGCATGTAGCATTAAATGAACCTAGTCCTTCCAGATACAGTTAGATACACCAGCCTTGTCTAACTGGCAGAGAAGGAAGCATTGCAGTTATTTCCCATGATAATCTGGGCATCCCACAATAACCTGGACATAAAATAATGTTTGATATAGCAACATAAAATAAGTATCTGAAAAGAAAATGCCTACTCAGTCTATCCAGTTATTATTATTTACAAACTCTCTCTCTCCTTTTACTGAGGTACACATGCTACTTCTGAGATACCAGTGATCCTGATCCTTCTGCTTTCTATATCCTGTGATCCATCCTGATGTGCTACTACTGGTTGGAGTTCTCACCCTAGAAGCACCTCGCTCCTACTGATAATGATCCATAAGGACCTAAATAATCACTCAGAAAACTGTGAAGAAGATTTTTCACTGCTGGGGATATAAACTCTTTTCCTAAAAAGATTTAGGGCAACAATTACAGCTATAAGATAACCAACAAGACTCCGTGGTAAACTATAGTGCAGTTTCTGCTACATGGTTTGCATTATTATCTGGCTTCACCCAAATGAAGATGGCTTTCCCTTTTGAGTCTGGATCCTCTCAGGCTTTCTTCCTCATATCGACTGAGGGAGTTTATCCTTGTCACTGTCACCGTGGGCTTGCTCACTGGGGATGTCTAGGGTTTGTATAAGAAATGTTTAAATTCTTTATCAAATTTGTTTTCACTATGTAAAGCTGCTTTGCGACAATGTCAATTGTAAAAAGCGCTATACAAATAAAACTGAATTGAATTGAATTGTATAGAATTGTCGTGATGTGTGTCCTGTGACGTAATTTCCTGTTTTCAAATCTTGTTCTGCATTTTGTGTCTATAGTTAATTTTTGAAGGATATCATTACAAAGCACATATTAAATACACAACCACATTTAACTGCTGTATACAAGACTGGCTTTGGTTAACAAATGCTGATTTGCATGAATTCTATTAACCCAAAGCCAATTTCAATTATTTTAAATTTACTTTTAAAATTACTTTACTTTAAAATTTTATTCACACAAGCTTATAAACTTAAAACATTTTTAAAATCCAATGTATAAGGTCCACTCCCATATTTTAAAGATAAATGAGGACAACTACTCAGAATAAAGGTCAACTTCAATTAACTGAAATGCAATTAGCATGTACAACTAAATTTTTGATTGGCAAATTAAAAAAATGTGAACGTTTCCTACTTTCATCTAATATTTTTATGTCAAATCCATTTATATATTACCTACACTTGTTATTGGTTATAGTTGGTGGGGAAACTGGAGCCAAGGTAGCGTTAACCCCTGAACAGGTGGCCAGTCTATTGCAAAGCTAACACAGACACAACTAACTACTGACACTGACATTCGCACCTATGGGTAATTTAGAGTAGCCGGTTGAGCTCATGAGCATACCTTTGGACTGTGGGAGAAAACAGGAGTACCCATGGAAACCCATGCAAGCACTGTGAGAACATGCAAACTCCAAAACGAAAGGCACTTATCCTAGCCTCCTAAGACCCAAACCCCTTTGTTGTGTCTTGTCATTTCTCCACACCTCTTCTGTTTCTTACCAATAGATTACTACTAAATTTGATCAACATCTTCAACCGGAAAGAACTTTAGCAAAAGAGTAATACCCAATGAGGACAATGGGGTCTGAAGAGGTTACATTTGAACCCCGAACCTTCTTACTGTGAGGCAAAAGTGCGAACCACTAATCACCAAAAATTATGTCCAGTTTAATATCTGTCCCGTTTAAGTTTACTGTAAGACACAAGTCTGATTCGGTGTTAAATCTCTCTTGAAAAGTTCTTGACAGGATGACAGCATTCATGACAGCCTTTTGATAAATCAAGCTCATTTTTATGAGAATTTTTCAGTGCCTCCTTTCTCCATGGTGCTTTTATATTATTTGTGATTAATCTGTTACATTAAAGCCTTGATATGGAAAATAGAGGGACTTACCAAGATTTCCAAACTATTTTTTGTGCATAATTGGTATAATTAGTAGTATCCTTCACTACAGCTTTAATTCCAACTCTACAAGAATGGTGCTGAGAAGTAATTGTGAGACATGAGACTTAATCAAACCTTAGACACGTACATTTAATTAGTGTGCTAATCATTGCTAATTACACTGCAGAAGGATTCACTCAGAGGACTGGAAGGGTTACAGCACTGGGACAGACACAAATAAAATACTTGAATATAAAATGCCCAAGAGATATATTGGGCAGCTCAAAGCCCTTCCAGTAACATAGTATAGAGATTTGGTGTATTGAATTTATAAATAGAAAATATCATCTAGCGCGATAGTTGGACTAGTGCACATGTGTATCTCACATTAGCATTATGTATTCACTTCCTCACTCACTCACTTGCTCACTCATTTGACGAGCCGTTTACTCCTATTAGAGGCGCGGGGAGACTGGAGCCTATCTCAGCCAACACTTGGGCTACTGGGCCAACACACAGTTAGAACCATTCACTCTTACACTCATGCCTAGGGGCAATTTGAAACAGCAAATTAGCCTAATGTACATGTTTGTGGACTGTGGGAGGAAACCTGAGTACACAGAGGAAACTCGTGCAAGCATGGGGAGAACATATAAACTGCACATAGAAATGTCAGAGCACAGTCCTTGAACCCAGGACCTTCTTGTTGTGAGGTGGATGTGCTAACCACTACACCACTGTGCCACCACTGTTTATTCATTTATTGCTTAATTAAACTTAAAAAGCTTAATTAAATTAACTTGGTTAAACTACTCCACCAGAATAAAAAGTGCTGTATAAGCTCAATGCACACAGAAAATTCTAAGTTCACATGCTACAATATAGAGGCATCTTCACCCATAAACTGACCTAATGCTGTTACTCTTGGTTTTTTTATTGATTGGAGAGTTCTTCCACACTTATTCAGAACTTATTCATTAAACCATGGCCACAAATATCCCACCCCCCACCCCCTTTCCTTTTCAACGACAGCAGTTGTTAAGGCATTCCTTAAAGTGAAATGAAATGCTAGCCTTCCAACCTCGCCTGTTGGAACATGTGCATATTTTCAGAATCAGTTGGTTTTTACTGACATGTTTTTTTGAAGTTGCAATCTGCTAAAATCCTTTTAATAGTTCCCATTAGCCAGTTTGAAAAGACTGCCATTTCACTCTTGCGAGTGCACGATATTGCGAGAATAGGAGATTAGGACGTGAATCTGTCAGTTTATTTAAGGCAAAGTAATGGCAAAAATAACAGTAAACAGATATTAATATAACAAGTCGGATATAAACCAGTGAACTTCATTCATTCATTCATTTTCTGAACCACCTAATCCTAATTAGGGTCGCAGGGAGGCTGGCGCCCATCTCAGCCGACTCTGGGCGAGGGCGTGGTACACCCTGAACAGCTCGCCAGTCCATCACAGCAGTGCATTTCTGAATAAAATCAAACTAGGAGAATCTACGCATAACACAAGCTTATGGTCACATACATCAAACAAACATCAGCTTATTTACAAGAATGAGTGGTATAACCTGCTGTCAGGTTTCTGAATGTAAGTTAAAACAGGATCTCTACTTGATCCTGGGTCTGACTAAAGTGGTTATTGACCTACTGATTGACTCAGGTTGTAAGTACATTTCTGGTTTAGTCCTATTATACTTGAGTTCAGCCTTTGATATTACTGACAGTAATATTTCAAAAGACAGGCATGTAGATTTTTCATATTACTCACATTGGCCCCAGTGACGCAAAATGTAAGACTGTCTAAAAGACAAATGCATCTGCTTATAATAAGATTGATGATTTTGACCCAGTCATATTTATGCAACATTATGTACCAATTAAAAATTAAAGAAAAGTAACAAATTAAAGAAAAAAACCCCCCCAATGTCAAAAGGTATGTCTTTTAATAAACATGAAATACAGTGTAAGCAAACGGTGACATCTTTTGATTTCTCTTGAAATTATATGCTTTCTTTTGTTTCTTAACACTTGATCTTGGTCCTTTCCCTTTCTACAAATTGGTTCTGCACTACCAAGTTATCATGTATGTGCAAGAGCATTCCTCCGGTCACGTGATCTTACTATTGTTATTGTAAACAGACACATAACCAAAACCAAGATGTAAAATTGGTGAATAAAAAAAAACTAAGCCCATAAGTTGGGGTGGTTTCATCAGGAAACCTTTGTATTAAGCCCAAATGAACTGATAATAGAAGCTAAAACACTTAGGATATTCACTAGTGAATGGGCACCTTTAATATATTTCTAAGGCCAAGGGAGGGCAATTGTTCCAGGCTCAACTATCAGCACAAAATTAAAGGCTGTAGGGCAAAATACATGGTGATTAATGACCATAGTAATAACAAGTGAAACAACCCTAATATAACCATGGAGATACTGCCTGGTGTAGAGTTGCTGCTGATTACATCCTTGTAGATTATAAGAAGAAAATGATATAAGCGTGGTAATCAGATATGGATCTATTCCTATGCTAACACAGAAAACATAAAAATCATGTATAGTGTGGATACCTTTCTGTCTGTCTATCATATTACTGCGGAGCCTTGCCAACCAAAGCAACTGTGTAAGTTCTGCTTCTTTGCCATTGTGCCTGTTATAAGTAAAGCTATGTGTAAACTCAACACAGGACACCCCCCGCCTGCACCATGATCAGACTGTTGATTTACCTCCCCTTCAAAGAGCGAATCTGGGTTATTTTACTTCATGCACATCTTCGGGTGCTAGACAACATCTGTGTGAAGTTTCATAAATCAGAATGAGAATACTTTATTGATCCCGGAGGAAATTGTGTGCATACAGTTGCTCCATACCAAGTAATACAGTATATATAACAAT
>JBCNYH010000005.1:25126302-25133802 GCA_039654325.1 Tandanus tandanus | reverse complement strand
CCAAACCATGTGGAAAAAATGGGGTATGGACTAATGGGACCAATGTAGAATATTTTGGGCATAATTCTAGTGCAAATCACCGTATCACCCAAAGAACACCATACCCACTTTGAAGTATGTTGGTGGCAGCATCATCCTGTGAGTCTGCTTCTCTTAGGATGGGACTGGGGCTCCAACCAAGACAGATGAAACTAGAAATGTATAAACCCCCGGAATAAAATTACCAAGTCAGGATGTTCCAAGTACACTCTCACTCAAAAAGACCAAATGCTGTATTACAAGCAAAAGGCGATTGATAAAATAATACTTAAGGGGTTTTCAAACAGAATTCCTCCCCCCAAAATTCTTTGTTTCTATTTTGTTTTGTATAATTTAATTTTGTTGGTTACTATTTATGCATTCATTCATTCATTTTCTGAGCGGCTTAATCCTAATTAGGGTCATGGGAAGGCTGGAGCCCATCTCAGCCGACTCTGGGTGAGGGCAGAGTACACCCTGGACAGCTCGCCAGGTCATCGCAGTTGTGGGTTACTATACAATGGTAAAGATGAAAAAACATCATGTTTTTTCTTGGTTTCATTTTTTGTAATAAAATTTTAAAAGGAATGGTAGATTTTTAAAATCCATTATGCATTCTCTGCAAGTCCTTAAAAAAAAAAAAACCAAAAAAAAAATTTTTTACAAATACGGTTAAATTTACTCAAAAAATACAAATCCGTTTAGATAATGTGCGACTTAAAATAGATTCTCATCTCTGGATTTGTAAAATATTTTGAGTTTTTCAAAGGCTTCCTTCGCTGCCTTCCAATGAAGGCATTTCTCTCCCTTCTTCAGGAGGGCAGCGAGTGGGCTGACCACCATGCCAGAACATTATATCAGATGTCTGTAAATGTTACCAAACCTGAGGAAGTGCTGAAGTTCCTTCACTGTGGTGGGTATAGACCATGACATGACAGCTGGGCTTTAATCCATGGTGACTCCCTTTGTGCCAATAATGTACCTTTTTAAAAAAAAGAAAAAAAAAGCAGACCAGGAGACATGGATGGCCTGTTTAAGAACTTTGCCCACATATTCATCCATTGCTGGTTGATTAGGGAGAAAAGATAGATGTGGCTCCGTGGAGGTGTGGCAGCAGAAAGCAAATTAACTGTCCAATCATAGAGCCAATGAGGTGATATGCCACTGGCTTTCTTTTTGAAACGCATCCATAAGATCATTATGCCATAATGTGGGGCAGTGGTGGATCAGTGGTTAAGGCTCTGGGTAACTGATCAGAAGGTTGTGGGTTCAAACATCAGTCCCACCAATCTGTCACTGTTGGGCCCTTGAACAAGGCCCATCAGCCTCACAAATGAGATAAAATGTAAGTAATTTTGGATAAGGACAATCTGACAAATGCCATAAAGATGAGGGTCATGACGGAGAGGGTAATGTCTTCTTGATGGATGGCACTGATGCACACATGTAGATACGCTATGCTGTAAGTGACAGCACCCCATCTACTGCATGGATGATTAAAGGTGTACCAACCATGGAGTGGTTGATGAAGTTGGCAGCAGCTCCAGGAATCTAGCGCCTCAAAGACATGGTATTTCCCTGAGAAGTCTATTTGTACTGGTAATGTTAAGGGTTTCATGGTAAAGTGTTGAGAGGGACTCACCAGGTATAACTGAGAAGGTGCCAGAGTTCCCACTTTCAGTTGGTGGTGAGGTGTGGCTTTGCTCCTGCTGGGGCACTTGATCATGGCATGGTTAGGATTCCCCAAAGGTAGCATAGGTATCCACACCGTTACTTATCCTCTCGAGATGACTGAGCCATGTACATCCCAATTGTACGGGCTCACAGATCTCGGCAGGTGTTGTGAAAGGCATGAACTTGGGGACTTGTCACAGTGCTATCGTCAAGTTAGATTGCTGGGTCTATGAGGGAATCAAGGGTGGTCAGGTCTTAGTGACAATCCAGCCCACTGAGTTTATTAGGACTGAGTTTACTGGGGAAAGCTGTTTTGAATGCAAGGGTATACAATACAAGGGAATATTGTGAGATTGCTGGCTGAGGGAGAGCAGTCTTTTCACGGTGGCTTTGCCATCAGGGCCATGATCAAAGATGTGGCGGAAGCATACTACAAAGTTCTCAAAAGACAATGCCGTGTCACCCACTTGCTCCCACACTACCATAGTCCAGCATAGAGCCTTTCTTGTCAGCAAGACTTTTTGAGTGAAGTACAATAAGCACTGTAGCAAAGACCCACTGCATAGTGTGGTGTCAACATCAAACTTTTCTGGCCATGCCATGAGTAGAAGAGACAGGGCTTCCTGGGATGGGAATGGAACCTGCCGGAGCTGTGGTTTTGCTGCAGGGACCTAGCTTTTGCAAGTCATTGGAGCTATGTCTCTATGTTGACACCAGTGGTGTTTACTGACAAACTCGCCCATGGTTGTTCAACTCAGGGGCATGCCTTAGAATCTGCTTCATCCATGTTATGGCAAAGTAATCTGCCACACTTGAGTGAAGCAGAGGCATGAGGGGATGCAAATGCAGATAGAAGTTCAGCGTTTAATAACATTAGAATCAGACAAATTTACATGGCAATCTAAGATCAGCGACGATAAGCAGGCACAGGTCCAACGATCAGACAAACAGGACAGCAGAGATAATCCAAGACAGAATTGATAAAGCAGGCAGATGTCAGATGGTAATCAGGTGTAAGTGTGAATAGGTGTCATGGTGGTAATGTTGTGTGACAGTCAAAGGTCAGGTGACTGTAAGCAGTGCAAGAGATGCTGGGAAGTGTAGTGAAATGGTAATTTCATTGTTTGTTTGTTTGATTGTTTATTTATGAATCACCAGGAAGACTGGTGACATAGATGTACATAGCAAGCAGTTCAGGAATTGTAGTATTTAGGACTGAGTTATGTGAGCTACTGCTGCACTCAGCAGGCTAAAAGATTCAGGTCTCTTGCCCTGAGAATATCAAACATGCTCTGCTACCTAATCTTAAAACTATACTTTCAAACAGTAATGCACAAAATGAAAAGAGCATGTACACATTTTGCTGGAGAATAAGTCACCTATATCATATGGGTGACTAGACAGATTTCTTGGCTATGCTATGGGAAGAATCTATCTTGTTATTATAAGGCACTGACTGGCTCGTGCTTGTGATTTTTTCTGTCATAAAGTGCTTTGGCACTGAGCAATTGTACCTTATAAATATAGAATGAATCAATAGATGTAGTGTGTTAAGGGCATTTCATATCTATCATATCTTAACCACACATGAATGGTACATAAAGTAAACCATATTTCATGTAAACTGTGTGAGAGCCCGTAAATGAATGCACTTACTCCATGAACCATCTCGATATGCCAGATAAGGTAAGTACCAATATGATTCAGACAATATCCTCCAGCAAGATATGTCTGGGATTCTTTGTTTTGTGGATGGCACTGTTTGCTTCAAATTTCTGTAGCAGGGAATGTTTATCTTAGGATTTGGCACGCCAAGGCTACCATTCTTTAAAATTGGAAAAATTAATTTACAAGCACAAGATTCCTCAGAATTATCATGAAAGCTCAGCTTCCCAGAACTTACCACAGCTTGACTAATAAATCCCACTGCATCAGCAGACCTCAAATTTTGCACCCCAATTTTATGTTGCCTACCCATTGCAGTGTGGGAAACTGAAAACCAAAAAGCAAAACAAAAAACTATTAACCTGTACAATCTTTCCTTCATTAACAACCTCCTCAAAGTACATCTAGGGCAAGTATCCTCATGTATTTACTATCTAGAAAATGTTCCATTATTTTAGTTGGTTTTATGGAGGCCTTAATTATCATTCACTCACTCATTTGCTGAATCGCTTACTCCTACTATTGGGGTCGCAGGGAGGCTGGAGCATATCTCAGCCAACAGTGGGTGGACTGCTCACCAGACCATCGCAGAGCAACACACACATCCATTATCACACATATTCACACCTAGGGGCAATATTGAAAAGCCAATTAGCCAAATATGCATGCTGTGGGAGGAAACCGGAGTATCCAGAGGAAACCCACCCAACCATGGGGAGACCATGCAAACTCCACACAGAAAAGCTAGGACCTTTGTGCTGTGAGATGGACATGCTAACCACTACCCACAGTGCCGCCCGGCCTTAAGTATACGTGATACAATTAATAATCATATTCTAAAATGCCTTTAATGTTTTTAAGTAAATCATCTTCATTACAGGAAAGTTTGGAAGGTTTTTAGATTTTTTGGGTAAGTTTTAAATCATGTGTTTTGTTCAACTTACACATACTTTAAAACATACCTGCAGTGCCTGTATAGTCACCAATGGTCAGTGGGTAGCCATCATCCTCTGGGTCTACTGAGAACAGCCCAACGCCAAATGTGTTATACTGGGCGAACGCTGTACTGTTCTCGAAATCTTCCAGATCTATCCTCAACTCATAGTTTGCCTGGATAGACAAAGCATGGATCTGCTTTAAGCCTGTAAAAGAAATAATTAAAGACAGAAACAAAATTAAATTAAATGCAATTATCAGTGCTATCAGAGATAAGTACAATGGTGTAGGCTTTTCAGCTTTTTAGTTCTGTCCATAAAACATAAAAGCAAAATATAATCCAAACCCTTATATTCTGAATGAATGTAATAGTAGGGGTAAACCTGCGTCTTAGAATTTTTAAATATCTGTTTTTAAACACTGACAGTAACAGATTGGTTTTAGTTTGTGAGGCTTATTACGGCTGATTTCCTGCCACATGCTGGATCTGCTGCATCACAGAGCTTACTTTTAACATTTCTTTTTTTTTTGCTCCAAAAGTAAATGTGAATAACCTGAATATAATTGGAATGTCTCCCTGTAGCTCAGTCAGATTTCACTCTAATCAGTTCCTTAGAGCTGCATAATATCCCAGACCAATTTTATCCATAATTTGTTAGAATTCTGGGCGACTATATAGAATTCTGAGTATGAATAAAACTATACCACTGACTCTATGCCAAATCTATTTTTATTCCCACATTACCATTCTTACAACTTTTACTCCCTTCTTACTTCACATTATTTCCCCAGGACTCAAACAATTAGAACCATAACTACTGGATAATTAACTAAATTGAGACACAAAAAACTACTCAGTAATTCATATATTTGCCAAACCGCTTAATCCTACTAGGGTTGCGAGGAGGCTGGATCCTAACTCAGCTGGATGAGAGTATTGTACACCCTGAACAATGCACCAGTTCATTGCAGGGGCAGCACACTTGAACAGCCTAATAGCCGAATGTTCATGTCTTTGGGGTGTGGGAGAAAACCGGAGTACCCAGACTAAATCCACGCAAGCTCGGGGAGAACATGCAAACTTGACACAGAAACACTCTTGCAGGGCTCCCGAGTGGCGCATTGACAAGGTGCACGACTATCAACCCGGAGATCGCAAGTTCGAATCCGGGTTGATGCCATAGCCATCCATGACTGGGAGTCCATGGGAGCTAATTGGCCGAGCTCTCACGGGAGGGAGGGATGGCATACGCTCACTTCCCTATCACTCACAGCAATCACCAGCCATGCATGGGCGTCTGTGAGCTCATTCAGTCGAGGGGGCGGATAGCGCTTTCCCTCTGAGTGTGTTAGGCTGCCCCCAAATACGCATGCGCTGCAGTTCGAAAAGAGGCGGGCGGCAGCATCGCATGTCACGGGGGCATGTGCTTGCTTACGCCCCTTCGTGGTCGGTGGTGGTCGTGTGATAGGGAAGGCTAAAAGTTGATGGGTGGGAATTGGATACGACTAAATTAGGGAGAAAAATGGGGAAAAATCCTCCCCCCCCCCCAAAAAAAAAAAAAAAAGAAACGCTCTTGCTGACCCTGGAACTCGAACCCAGGACCTTCTTGAGTAGGGCGGAAATGCTAACCACTGTGCTAACCACAACATTATGAAACTCATACCACTACAAGCTAACACAAAAGTGGGGGTTCCGTATACAGGGGTCAAAGCTCTACGTGTGGTTCTATGCATAGGGGTCAAACCTCTTCATTTTCTTAGATGAAATCGATGAAAAATAGTAACCACAATGTAGAAGATGTATATGTTAAAAAATGGGAAAATTAAATAAAAGCTAATAAGTAGTCTAACTTACTTGAATGTCAGGCATGTTTGCTATGCGTGTGTATGAGGCCAAGGTGGGCACAGAATGAGCATTGTGATTTGTGATTGGCCTAGTGCCGGCTATTCATACCTGTTCATCCAGTAATTCCTTTAAACATCAGCACACACACACCTTGCCTTTTACGTCTACCACGTGTTTGTTTACTGCAGACTGACACATGGTTCATGTAGACATTTTGGACAAAAAAACCCACCCAAAACCCTTACTACATGCAAAATACCTGGGTCATTTCTCTATATTTTAAAGTTTAAAAAAGGGGGTCAATCGTGTGGAACATATGTATATACTATTATGAAGTGAGTGATCCCCTCCCCCCATCCCCCCGGTTTACTGGCCGACGATGTAGAATTACACTGCCTCTTGTGGCCTGTTATTTTTATGTTGTTACAATTGTGACCCGCTCCAGCATAATTTGGATTAGGTAGGAAATTTGACACACTGAGATATTGATATATTTGGAAAGAGAATTGAATCTGCTTCAAAATGAGGTATAATACATGATTATAGCATGAAAATGGACTCACTTTGTATGTCGCGACTCAGGAAATGCTACTTTTGAGAAAATTGCAATTACAGTCACAGAACCAGTTTCTGAATGTCCACATCTTAAACTCGCTAACATCCATACACTAAAAGAACCAATCAGCGCAATCTTCTCTACGTCTTCCTAGCAACAAATGAGTTCTATTTACACCGAGTCATGTCTGTTTTGAGGCTCCTAATTGGTTTACCGTTATATGATTCGGGGATCCTTCTGGGATTCTGTAAGTAGGGAGAGTATTCTGGTATCGAGTATAAATAATAAGGAAATCCCCTGAGCAATCACGAAAGCGGATTGAAAATTGGCAACATAAGTGGATATTTCTATTGTTTTACAACAACATGGACATGGGACCCATCTTAAATAAGTATTTTATCATGGATAGATTGTGTTTATGGATATTTGAACTTGCTCATGTGGAAGATTGTGCTTTGAAGGATGTATTTTTGGCGATATTGCATTTTTGTCCAGGTACGCCATTTTCAACTTACTTTGGCTCTTACACAACACACTACCTTGCCACTTAATCAGTATTAGGCTGGAGCATGTCACAATTATTTTTGTGCTTGGTATATTTTTGCCCGTCTCCTTGCCCTATTGTGCAATGTTACAAAAACCCTTCAAAACCCTCCTGGATACAGATCCGGTTCTGGAACAGGCCCAAAATTTAATCAGTTCTTTGTTGACACAGGTTTTTGAATTATTGTGGACACACACACACACACACACACACACACACACACACACACACACACACACACACACACACACACACACACAC
>JBCNYH010000005.1:25054323-25064600 GCA_039654325.1 Tandanus tandanus | reverse complement strand
TGTGTGTGTGTGTGTGTGTGTGTGTGTGTGTGTGTGTGTGTGTGTGTGTGTGTGTGTGTGTGTGCGCGTGTGTGTATAAGCTGGTTAATCAGAGAAAAGAGGCTTTTGACATTTTCCCTCAAAATAGAAAGATCCGATACAAACAGCATTCATCCCAAATGCCCACAACATGGTCCAGACCCAATGCACTTGCTGTGATCCAATTTTACATCCATGAACTCCTAGGCAACATAGTAAGTGGTTCTGTACGTATGTATGTGATGTTATTCTATATTATTACATACACATTGCTCTACACTACACTCATGGGATAAATAAGGTTGCCAATAGTATGGCTCTTCACAAAAGTATATCTACTGATTATTGAATTAATGACTAAAAAAGCCATTTTTTGTGCCATTGTTGGTGTATATCACCATTATCTGTAGGTACTGCATTAAAGAGTACCTGTAGTGAATTAGTGTTACTGGCTCTTTGTTACTGGCTCTTGCTTCCGGCAACATTAGCCCATACCCGTTTTCAAAGTATGTGTGAGCGCTGGCGACACTAGGCATGCTCGGAGACATGTTACCTTTCTCATTGACTGTTCCAGCCTGGTAGCGACAAGAACTTATTGGATTGGCTGGGCTGTGTCACTAACCCTGTGCATCATAACACATTATCAACCAGTGCTGAGCTGCACAAACAACAAGCACAGAAATCGCGGAAAAGATTTCTTTTGTGTTCCTAAACCAACTGATGACAGGAAAGCTGAGTTGGCAAAAAAAAGGTTGGCTGCATAAGCCATTTTGGATTTGCCGTGACGCACATCTCCGGCGGCATTCCCGTCCTCAGAGTCAATAGAATGTGATGTCTCACTGTCTCGACAAGACTCCTCCCTCCCTGGTTGAAATAGGTCACCATTTACACCCATTTCCTCAAAATTGCTAGCCCTAGTTGCTTCCTAAACACATTTTTAAAAATCATTTGTTACTCAGTTATTTTATTGTCGCTCGCTGAATAGATCTGCTTGTTTACTTGCGCTGGACAACCCCGCCCAACATGTTGACGTCAAGTCCGGGGAAATGACCCCCGCAGTTCAGCCCCGACTAATAATCCACGTGATAAAATTACCAGAGCACCTATACACCTGCTTATTCATGAAGATTATCCAATCAGCCATGTAGCAGAAACACACTTCATGGAATCATAGAGATGCATGGCAGGAGCAGTTCATATCCGCATCAAATATTAGAATGGAAAAAATGTGATCATTGACTTTGATCTTGGGATATATGATGATACCAGATGTGCTGGTTTGAGTATTCCAGAAACTGCTGATCTCATGAGATTTTCACACACAATAGTTTCTTGAGTTTACTCACAGGGTGGCATAGTGGTAAGAAATGATCCCACTAGAAATGCGTTAGAAAAGCGACTGACGTGAATGACAATTCGCGGCTGTCGCTTTTCATTCTCAAAATGTTCTCAACTCTGGACTCGCAGCATCACATTCTGGTCTCCTGGTTCATGAAACTCATCGCAAAACATTTCAAACGTTTAAAATTTTCACAAATGTCACAAATGAGGCTCTGACGCTGAGTAGCCAACAACTCTTCTCAAACAGTCCACGCATGTCGTGAGAAGATCTTCATTTTGCTCGCAAATTATTCGTTTTTCGTTCGCAAGGAGAAGCGACAAGTTGAAGACTTTCGTGCAGCAAGTTTGAGAAAAGTTCGAGACGTGTTGGCGTCCACCATATTCCGCGTATTTTCTTATCATTCGTAGTTTAGTCCCATTTTGTTCGCTCTAATAACACCACCTATTGCAAATCAGTCGCAAATTCTTGCACGACTTTCAATCGATAAACGTATTTAAGCCACAAGATATTCGTTTGCATGTGGAGTCACAAAACATGACGCAAATTTAAAAAAATAAAACAATCTCAAAAAATCAAATGTGCCACATTATCACTGGACTCATATTTGTTTGAATTAGCAGGGGTACAGGTGTTCCTAATTGGTTGGACGGTTATTAATTTTGGGAGCTAAATAGGATGGGATATACAGTGATGGCTAGTTATGATTTTAAAATCAGAGTACATAAACAAAAACACTATCAGTAATTCACTGTTATGAGGCATTTTGCATGGGGTGTCATCATATCCACACACACACACACGCGTTGAAAGATGCACAGGCAGCAACACCATATATGATTGCAGTTTTTTAATCACGCTGTGCCTGTACTAAATAGTAAACAGAAAAGCTGTTTTTGCCATCAACAAAGACTTTTGTTCAAGCTGAGGTTAATGTATTTCTTTTTCAGCTATTTTAGTGTGTTTGGTCCATTGGCGTCTTCGCAGTAGTTCTAAGAGGCAATCATACTTTGACCTGCAGTTAAAAACCTTCCAATTCTAATCATATACTGTACACCGATAAGCAATAACAATACATATATACATCAATCAGCTACAACATTAAAACCACATGCCTATTGTATTGGTCAGGGCTATTCAATGCATTTGGAATGGGGGCTGGATCATGAAAAGAATCGCAAATGAGGGGCCGAAGAAATAGGGCTTGAAAAACAATAACAGCTACAGATACAGTAAAGTAACATCGAAGTGCACACAGTGTATTTTGTAAATGTCTAATAAAATAAGTGCATTGTATTGTATCAAGACATAAAGGCCCAAGATATTTCTACATTAAAATGGCAATTAATCCAGGTGAGCCATAGCACAGACATTTAGAATTTTTAACTAACAGACAACATCCACTTCACACAACTGTCCCAACAAATACAACATAATTGTAATATGATATTAAATAGAACTATACCAACAGATGTTATAACAGTAAAGCTTTCGCTTATAAGAATACTAAAAACAGATGGGGAAAAGAGGAAGAAGAAGAAGAAGAAGAAGTGAATAATTAGACAGAAAGTTGCAGTTTTAAATAATATAAGAAGTAGAAAAAGATAATATGAATATCAACACAAGGGCGTAATACTTTAACTGTCAATCCTAATTATTAATTTGATGAACAGAAGTGTTACTTAACTGATTTCATAACCAACATTAGAGAAAAAGGACATTTTTTTGATTTAGTAAGAACAGTGAAGTCCGGTGTAATGCAGACAGTGGTGGGGATACGCGGAGTTAGGGAGGCACGGTTATGAGTTTTAATGTCGTTCATGTGTGAGAATGACGAGCACCAAAATCTCCTGGTGGCGAGTATTAGGCAAAGTTATCATTAAGCATTCTTAAAATGCTTTCTCAAATTGTATTCTTTGCATACCGTTCTCTGTCCGTTCACTGTTAAACCGCTGTGCTCTCCGAATCAACTTCTTGTTTTTTAAAGTAGAAAGAGACATTTTGTCTATGTTACCGGGCTACTGTGCTAACAATAAGAAGATTATCGGCGGGAAGAGGAGGGTGGAAAGCTCAAAAGCCCAAGATTAACAGGTTGTGACACAGAGAGGCAGGGCAAACCTGGTGATAAAACAGCCATGACACAGAATCACCCAAAAATATGAACTTTGGATACAATTGCCGGGCCACCAATTGAATAGCCCGGGTATAGCTCTTATTTGTGTCAGCTCTAACTCATTAAAGCATGGCCTTCACAAGAACTCTGAAAGTGAGCTGTTCTATCCGGCACCAAGCAGTTCACAGCACATCCTTTGATTCCTGTATGTTGCAAGGTGTAGCCTCCATGGTTTGGGTTTGTTTTTCCAGAACATGCCACAGACAGGAAATTTGGAGGCCGATTTGTTTGCAGTATAGCAGGGCAAATTATCCTGCTGAACAAGGCTAATCCATTTAGAGAACACCACTGCCATAAAGGTGTACAAATAACATCCAGATGAATTCCAAGACCCAAGGTTTCCAAGCAGAAGATTGTGCAGAACATCATACTGCTTCTGGTTGACTGCATTCTTTACATAGTCCATACTGTTTCCATTTCTTCCCCAACAAAAGTGACACACCTGCACCCAGCTCTCCATATGATGTGAAAGAAAAATAATCCATCAGACCAGCCCGCCTTCTTAGAGAGTTCCATGGTCTATTCTTGGTGCTCACCTGCCTATTCACCTTAAGAGGTGAACAGGGCATAAGCATGTGCATTCTGACTGATCTGCAGCCTCACTGTGTGTTTTTTCTAGCATTGCTAGCGTTAATTTTTTTCTGGCAATTTGTGCTCTTTTGTGGATTCAGATCACACAGCTAGCCTTCACTCCCTGTGTGCATCAGTTACACCCAGTGAATCTGTTTCTGATTCACAGTTTATCCTTACTTGTATCACTTTTGGTGGGTGCTAACCAATGCACACCGGGAACATTCCACAAGACCTGTGGTTCTGCAGATGTTCTGACCCTTACTCTTGCCTATTTTTCCTGTTTCCAACACCTCAACCTCAAAAACTGACTGTTCATCCTCTGACTAATATACACCATCCCAGAAGAGATGCCATGATAATGAGATAATGACTGTTATACACTTTACGCCTCTGTGGGTTTAAACAACATGGCTGCAAAATTGCATGCATCTGATTTAAAGAGTTAAACAGCTTGCCCTTTACAATACTCGAGGGTGGCATGGTGGTGTAGTGGTTAGCATGTCTGCCTCATAAAAAGAAGGTCCTGGATTCGAGTTCTGGGCTCAGAAAGGGCAATTCTGTGTGTAGTTTGCATATTCTTCTGTGTTTGCTCGGGTTTCCTCCGGGTATTCCAGTTTCCTCCCACAGTCCAAAGAAATGCACATTATGTATATTTTTGCTTGCCCTTAGATGTGAGTGTAAGTGTGTGTGTGTGTGTGTGTGTGTGTGTGTGTGTGTGTGTGTGTGTGTGTGTGTGTGTGATGGCCCTGCAACAGACTGGCGAGCTGTTTAGCCTCAACACTAATAGGACTCAAACCCAGGACCTTACTGTGAAGCAGACGTGCTAACCACTACGCCCCAGTGTACACAATTTCAATGCCAAAAACAAATTAAAATAAAGTGTAGTCAATAAGAATCTCTTTTTCTACTTTCTTTTTCTTTGGTTTCAATGCAATTACAGGGCCTCGAAGAAAACAGATATAAAATGTGTTGCTATTCCAAACAATAAGCCCTGAAAATAAAGGTGACATTTTGTGTCCTAGGCTCACAGAGTAGTTTATTTACTACTCTTTGAGATATACCTCACTAGCATGCAATAAACTTAACGCTTCCCTTTGTACTGCAGGTCCCATTTAGCTGATGAAATTTGGTAACTGTATACAGTAAATGGTTTATCATTTCCATAAATGCACATCATGTAAAAGAATTTAAATGTATGCACAGCCATATTTTTCTAATTTACAAGAGTCTGTCATATATTTGTGCTACTATACTATAGATATGGGGGTAGCCATGGCCTAATGGTCAGAGAAGCAGGTTTGGGACCAAAAGGGCACTGGTTCGACTCTCGAACCAGCAGGAAACAAATGTGTGGTGGCGGGGAGAGTTGTATTCATATGCATGACTGAAACCCTAAACAAGCCCACAAACAAGAAAAGTCGAGCATAATATATTGATGCGACATTTACAGCTGTTATGTCCCACCAATGTAGCGTTACGAGAAAAAAAATTTGTCTAAAAATTATTGTTTAGGTTTGTCTTTTCAAAGCTTTGTGCAACATTCATGTCCTTTGCCAGTCACAGACGTGCCAGTAAAGAAATGCAATACTTAGGGTAGTTTAGAGATGGTAACAAACATTTTATAAGTGTGCTACAGTTTCATGGCCTTTACTACCAAACTAAGTAACATTGTTTATTGGTTTTCACCTCATCAGATGAGAGTGTGGCAAAGAGACAACAAACCTAAATACTCTAACAGTGGTATTTTCACATTACACTTTCTATAATAATAATAATCACTGAGGAAACAGATGAATCAACAGGAGGCTTATATTTGAGAAGATTATATTATGATTATTTCAGTGTAATCCAGAAGAGAAAAAGATACAATAATAATAATAATAATCTGTATATTTAAATAAATAAAATTTATAAGACCTATGTTGCCACCAAACAGAGATTGTGGGGCAATACGTTAGAATCCTTATTATGTCCCCTTCCCCCTAGCCAACTAGGGAAGCAAAATCTCTCCCGTGTTAATCATAAAGACTCTAGTCAAGTATGGCTAGTATTTATAAGGATGCATGCCAAAAAGTGTAAATAGTGTCTTACTCTAACCTGTGATTGTAGCCGGCTGGCATAATGTGTCTTAGACAAAGCACATGTTAGACTTTACCCATCCCGGTTGGAAGCTGTTGTAGGACAGGCAATTGTACTTTGCTTATTTAACCAATTTGTCACTATGCTTGTACTATGGATGCAATAAAATATGTCCCAGTAGCAATAACGGACTTAAATTATTCTCTGTAGACCCTGCCTTACCATTAAGCCAAACAAAGAACAAAATTAAATATAATCGCATAATTAGTCCCCTTATTGGTAAGTACTGTAGGTATTCGCAGAGCTCCCACAAGCCTTTGGCAGAGCTGATGTTTCATCAAGTTGAATTTTCATGGCTGTACAGCATCCGTCCATCTGTCTGGGGTCCATATGCATTGTAACACTGATTGACTCTTATGTCTCGCTGAATTGTATGATGAATGTTGTCAAGGACGCTGAAACCGGTCTATTCGTAACATCCGCTGCCCTGCCCCAAAAAAAGTTGCACACTAATATTTTCATGTAGTGTATTTAACCTTGATCACATGTAATCTCCTGGCATTGGTGCTCCAGTTGGTCAGATTGAGGCTCAGCAACATTAATATGGCAATGAAATGAAGTTTGGGTTGCGCAGTGGTTAGCACATCCGCCTCACAGCAGGAAGGACTGGGTTCGATTCCCAGGCTCGACGTTTCTGTGTGCAGTTTGCAGGTTCTCCCTGTGCTTGTGTGGGTTTCCTCCGGGTACTCAGGTGTGAGTGTATGTGTGAATGGTTGTATGCGTGTTGGCCCTGCGGTGGCCTGGCAAGCTGTCCAGGGTGTACACCCAGAGTCGGCTGAGATGGGCGCCAGTCCCCTCGCGACCCTAATTAGTGTCTGAATAAGTGGCTGAAGTCAACTGATGTAGTAAATGAGCAGGTTATCATACCAATGGACTTTTTCTTCCTTGGTTGCACGGATATAAAATGGGACTCAAATAGTAAAAGAGTGGTTCAGGGAACATGAGGACTCATTTTCACATATGTATTGGCACCCCAGAGTCCTGACCTTAACCCTATTTAAAGATTTCGGGATGTGCTGAAGAAGACTTTATGGAGTGGTTCAATTTTATCCGCATCGATTCAAGACGTCTGTGAGAAATGAACCCGACACTGGATGGAAATAAATGTTATGTTGCTTAAATTTATTGAAACACTGGCATCACGATTACGTGCTGTAAGCAAGGATAAAGGCAGAACAACAACATATTCGTGTGTGACTTGACCTTTTCATAGTTTTCTTTCTTTTTTTTTAACCAAAAAACATCCAACCAATGACAAATTAAAATTATTTTTTTCTGCTGAGCTCATGTGTAAGAAACCATTGACTTAATTTTAAAATAATATTGAACATCACTGTCTGTCCCATAGTGAAGCGACTAGAGGAGGTAATACGTCTACGGAAAAATATCCAAACAACAAAAAATTTAAATGATTATATATTAGATTAAATCCTTATTTTCTTCCAAATCAATGACAGGACTTTTTTATGCTAGAAAAAATGCATAAGTGCCTTTAAAATATGGAAACCTTAAATCTATAGGATAGAGTATTTTTTGCAAACAAGGAGTTTTGCAGTATTTCTACTGAGATATGGAAAACATCAGTGCAATAATTCAAAAACACATTAAATTAAAAAATTCACAAATACCTTATGGGGTGCTCCGCTTTTAAGCAGTGCCTAAATCAATATATTAGCTTCCACTGCTATGCAGATGCTATGACAGACATCACATTAATAAAGTTGTGAAATATAAAGAGAATTAGACACAGGATGCTGAGAAACTTTCCCCTACTTCATTCTGATGAGACAGAAGTGCTTCTACCAGGACCACAGGCATCAATGGAGAAGAAAAGCTTTCTGAAAGTAATATATTCGTGAAGGCTTTTTAGTTCCTTTAGCGGTGAATGGCCTTGGTGGGATTACTGATACGAGCATATCGGTCAGAGACTTCGGTACTGTAAATATCTTTTCTTGCAGCCTCCTTACATCTTAGAAACACTGCAAAGCAACGAAATACATATATACTGTATATACAACACACAAAGTACAACACACAAGTCTAACAATTAAAAATGTGGACAATTACATTTGAAATACAAATTTTATTAACAACGAGGTATAAAAATTTTATGTTTGTTTTGTTTTCGAAATGTAAAATTGAACATAAATAGTTCATAAATATATTTACATCAAAAAATGTAAAATTTCAATATTATTTAATATTCAAAATTCTTATAAGGGTGGAATAGTGGTTAGCATGTCTGCCGCACAGCAAGAAGGTCCTAGGTTCGAGTCGTGGGATTGGCGAGAGGGACACCGTGTGGAGTTATCCCTGTGTATGTTCTCGCCATGCTTGCGTGGGTTTCCTCGAGGTATGTTGGTTTCCTCCCACAGTCAAAAGACATGCACATTAAGCTAACTGGCTGTTCCAAATTGCCTCTAGGTGTGAGTGTGAGTGTGAAGGGTTGCGTCTGTTGCCCTGTGATGGTATGGTGAGCTGTTCAGGGTGTACCCTGCCTTTGCCCAGAGTTGGCTGAGATAGGCTCTAGCCTTCCTGTAACCCTAGCAGGATTTAGCAGTTCGGCAAATGGCAAACAATTGAAGATGCTTTTGAGTCCCTATTTAAATGCAAGCACATTTGTTATGCCGACCATGGCAGTAAAAAGTACATAGTGCAAACTGCCTTATCTCTTATTCTTTAGTCGTATCCAGTTCCCACCTATAAAGTATTTTCTTCCCTTCCCCTATTACACAACCACCACCAACCAGGGAGGGGCGTAAGCATGCACATGCCCCCTCCATGACATGGATGCATTCCCGCCTCTTTACGAACTGTATTTTGGGGCGACCTAAGCTCTATCCAGCCCCTCGTACGAATGAGCTCGCAGATGCCCATGGTTGGCTGGTGATTGCTGTGAGTGACAGGGAAGTCACAGGTTGATAGTCGCGCACCTTGTCGAAGCGCCACACAGGAGCCCATGCCTTATCTCTTCTAGTGGACCCCACTATAATAGAAATATATAATCATGGCTATGCTTATGGGAGCTTTGTAAAAGTCGGTAAACTTTCTGAGTTTGCAGTTTGTCAGTAATGACAAGCTGCATTTTTTTCTTAAAAACCTTAAACCATGAAAAATTGGTCTCTTTTCCACCACAACTGTAAGTGTAAGCAGATACCATTTTTGCCTTCCATAATAATAAATATAACCATGCATTTATTACTGATATAAATTTGTAAAAAATCTGTGGTATAAGAAGGGGAAAATCTTAGAGATGTACAGTTATAGCCAAATAACTCACTTTGGGGCAGTAACGCTTTGTGTGAACCCTGGTGTGGACCCATTTACTACAACAGCAACCCAGGTTGTTTCATTTCCTCACTTGTTTAGCTAACATCTTTCATTTCTGCTGTGATTTATCTTCTTTTACTCTTGGTTGACATTTTCAAAATGGCTCATTTGCACTTCGTCATTTCCTAAGGAGCTACCTATCATAATACCATCATAAAAGCACTTGAGTTTTTGAAAATAAGGAATTATAACAGACAAGTTAAAAGAAAGAGGTTGTTTTCCTCATCCATACAAATACACCCTATTTTGTCACAGTAATTGAGTACGCTCAGTTCTCTAGACCTTAACTACTATAAATCACAACTCTTTAATGACAGTAAGAAGAGTGACTTGACAGAAATATTGATGGGGCAATTTACTTTTATAATGAGATCTCTGCAAAACGTACAAATTACTCAGCATAGTTAATGATCACATTACCGTTTGACTTTATTTATTTCCCTAATTATTGCCATTTGATAACTTGTCATTAAACACACTTGTAATAAAATATTCAGGTTCCTGAAATATCTTTATTTGTAACATATTTACATTATATAATAAAATATCCAGTATGATGAATCCATTAAGCTAGCTGCTGGTTCAAAAGCCTCTTTGAGACCAGGGGCCTCATGTACAAAGACTTGCTTGGAATTCTTACTGAAAAATGGCGTACGCTTAAATCCAGAAAACGTCGTACGCACAAAAAAATCCAGATGTATGAAT
>JBCNYH010000005.1:25006137-25020204 GCA_039654325.1 Tandanus tandanus | reverse complement strand
GGCCCAAACCAAGTACTGAGTACATATGCATGATTATACTTTTCAGAGGGCTGACATTTCTGTATTTAAAATCCTTTCTTATTGATTTCATGTAATATTCAAATTTTCTGACATTTTGGATTTGGGGTTTTTATAAGCTGTAAGCCATAGTAGTAGTAGGCCTCCATCAGTCTCGAAAGGCTATGGAACTGTGCTCCAGTTGTTGTCAGGTCTGGAACAGCGTTGCGTATGGCTGGTCAACCCGATCCGAGAATGACAGTTTCGTCTGCATGAGCTGCAAGCTGTAAGCCATAATCATCAAAATTTTAACAAATAAAGGCTTAGGTACTAAGGGAGGTACTGAATAAATTTTGGGTGTGATCCTGAGCTGAATTCAGGACTGTTTTGAAGGATTTTTTAAACATTGCACAATAAGGCATGCAGGTGGAATGCCACAAGAGGGTACCGTAATTCTATATATATGCCACTACAACCCATGTAAAGACGAGATTGCACTACCTTGGTTGAGGTATGCACTCTCTGAGTGCATTTCTAGTTTTAAACTGCGATACATACATCATACCAATGACAGTTTGGCATGTTTTTACCCTTCAGTGGTTTTTAATCTTGAATGATATCCAACACTCTAAACTTGTTTAGTGTTATCACTGTAATATTCAAAGTGGCATACTGAGTATGTTGTAGCAAAAATTAGTCTGCATTTTAGATTGTGTCTAAATGAAAATGCAGTTAACATCCATTAGTGCATATGTGCATGAAGGCAGCAAGAACGTAAACAGTAGTACAAGCTAGCGAGCTCATTACAATAATAGTGCGTTTCTGTGTGATTGCTGAAGACATATATTTAAAAAAATCTCTGTAGTGAGGGGTGGGACTGTGGTGTAATGGTTAGCATGTCTGCCTCACAGCAAGAAGGTCCTGGCTTTGAGTTCCTGGCTCAGCTCGGGCATTTCTGTGTGGAGTTTTCATGTTGTGCCTGTGTTTGCATGGGTTTCCTTTGTGTTCTCCGGTTTCCTCCCACAGTCCACAGACATACACATTAGGCTAATTGGCTGTTCCAAATTGCCCTTAGGTGTGTGTGTGTGTGTGTGTGTGTGTGTGTGTGTGTGTGTGTTGGCCCTGCAATGGTCTGGCAAACTGTTTAGGGTGTACCCTGCCTTTGCCAAGGTACTCCGTATTAAATCATTTCATGTAATTTGGACTAAAGCTTTTCATTTAATTTTATTTCTTATTAGCCTATATTAAAAAAAAATGAAAGTACAATCTGGGTTTTTTTCTCTAACAGGTAGATCTAGCCTTTAACAAAGGCTGAGGTCAGGGATTTTGTGTTTTACATTTGCCTGTACTTTTAATAAAGGACTCTATTCTGCATTTGCATTCAGCTTCCCTCTCCCTGCAAAGCAAGACAGAATATTTTGCCAAACATGGATCCAAGAGAACAAGGGGGTTGGTGCCGCAGAGTCCCACTTACTTGTTCCACTGTCAAAAATATGAATTTGAGTATGCATTCCTGTATGTGCTCTGTCCCACTTTGATGACCTGCTAAAGTGTTATCTGTTTTGTATTGGTGCCAGGTAGAGCCAAACAAGCAGAGCATCTCTGGGTCCATTACATCATCTACTGGCTCACTGAACAAGTACTCATTTAGGCCGAAAACCTGTCAATTTCAAAACATCCCTGTCTGGGAGACTCCAAAAGTTTAATGGAGACACTAAAGTGGACCAGGCTCTCAGGGAATAGGAATCCCCTAAAACATTTTTGGGTGATGACGCCACTGCTGACCATGATGACGATGTCCTGCCTACACCTGCTGACCATGACGACAACAACCCACCTCTGCCTGATGACCACGATGATGTCCCACCTCTGCCTGATGAACAAAGTGACGATGTTCCACCTCCGCCTGGTGAACACAAAGACGGAGTCCTACCTGTGTGAGCTGACCAGGACAGCATAGTCTGCCTCCAAAATTCAATTAGAGTGCTTAGCTTGAGTCCACGGCCGGGCCACTTCCTCAAAGCCCATCTAAATTCATGCCCATGTCCGGATCAATGCCTAAGCCCATGCATAAATCCATGCTTTTCCCCCAAGTTCACGCTGCCGGTCTCTAGTTCCCAGGATGCTCAGCAAAACTGCACAGGCACCATGGATGGCAGCATGCTGGAAGGTGATATTAAGGCAAAATGCAATAAAATAAATAATAAACAGGTAGCAAAACAAAGTCAAAACCAGAATATAGACATGAGGTACAAAATGTTTGGTAATAAGTAATGATGAGTATTCAGAATGAATTTCTTTTGCAAAGAACAAAGGAAATTTAATGGCTTCAATGAACAAACTAATCAAGAGGAAAACTAAAATAGGTGAAAGTAATTGTGACACAATTGGCAAAGGAACCAAAGCACAAACACAAATCACATACGGCAAAATAAATCAACAAAATAATGCTTAAGTGTGCACCATGAGCTGTCAAGCGTGCTAACAGCCAGTGTGAGGTGGAAATACATGACAATGTGGTGATACTAATAGTACCATCTTATTATTAAATGGTGAATGGTGTAATTTTGACTTCATCAGGCAGAGTAAAAAAATCTATTTTAATTAAAATAAAACAAATTGACATAGTTTCTTTAAATGCCTAAAGATACCAAAACAGCAAACATTTTTACAATAAGATAAGTTTTCACAAATTTTTCGATACATTTTTTAAGATTCATTCAGTTTTAATAACTGTGGCAGCAGGAACAAAACCTTGCTCTGGTCATCGGCACTCAAAGTATAGTGACAAGCACCTCTACCTTGCACATTTGGGACAACAACTATACAAATAATATTTTGTAATGGCAGCCAATATGTATCCTTCTTTGTCACCAGAGGCCAAGAAAGGACATTGTCCTTGATCGCTTCATAAAACTGCCCAGCGCATCATGATGCTCATCTGAGCGATCTTTAATGTTGCCTACATACCATTTCGAATCACAGATGCAAGCTATGTACCTGCCAGGGTGACAGTCATTCCATTTGTTGTTAGTATCATTGTTTCAGATGATTCTGGAACCACAGATCCACCTCACTTTCCCAGAAGCAGCAACTTATTTTGCAGTGATAATTGCAAATTTCTTGGAAATTTCAGCTTAATCTGCATAATATGCAAGTGACTTAGCTGAACACAAGTTATGTCTTGAGTCCATCAACTATAATTTTACAGTTCGAAAAATATGATTTGCCGTTAGACTACCCGCCATTCATGATAATTAAAAAAATAGAACCAGTCTGATACTAGACATGAAACTTGCTGCAGATATTCTTTATGTGTATCAGAATCAGGGGTAAAAATTTCACAGCTGTCATCAATTGTCAACGTGTGTTTTTTTGTAGTGTGAAAATTGCTCAAAAAAACAAAAAACGATTTTATTTTGATGGCTCGTTGTTGCTAAAGTTTTATGGATGTAATGTTTTTCACTGTATAGACATGCTAAAATGAATCAGGATTGGTAATAAAAATGATTTTAGCACTCAATCTTGAGTCGTTATCCTACAGCAGGGCTCCAAAGTTATTGCACATTTTTGAAAAATTGCCTTTTGGACAGTTTTTTAGCTTTATAACCAAGCAAGGAAAGTGGATAGGTCCATTTTGACCACAGAACTGAAAAATTCAGGAAAAATTGGGTAAGTACAAGGTATTAAAGGCCTGTGTTGGCAATAGAATGCTGTATATGCTGCCTTAAACTTGGGCGAAAACTTATTTTGAAAACAATGAAACCATTACTGTAAAATATAAATGGTCATATCTCACCAACTATTCTACAGAATGACCTAAAATTTTGCACATGTGCATTGCTCAGTTAGTACTACATCCATGATTATTTAAAACATTTTCTGAGATGGTGTCCCGGGAAAATTGGTTCATTCTAGTTGATTTGGCATGAAATGACCCTCCATAAACTTTGTATTGATGCCCTGTATGGCTTAATAATAAAACTTATGTTGGTTGAAACTAATGGTTTTATTTTTAGGCTAGCCCTATTAGAACTGTCAAGCAGTTTCAATTTAATATATCACAAGGGCATGATAGCTCAGTAGGACTACAAGCTGAAGTACAGCCATACACAGATAAGATGGAAAAAACAGTATTTCATACATATTGTATTTTGTACAATATGTACTTTGAAGCTGCAAATGAGCTGGCAAATAATATTATTTTATTAATAAATAACACATAAAGGTTTTCACAATACTTAAATCCTGGGTGAAAGTTCTGTAAAAATCATACAGAATCATAATCTCATATATTAGCCCCTTAGAGCATCAGTGGACTAAGTCCATTTTTGTCAGTTTTGAGTTAAGTACAGAAATGGACAGCGAAAAGTTAAATCTTTCAGATGAACACTGGTCTAAATCCAGGTAAAGTTCCAATTTTGACATAATGGGGGCACTTCACTATTGCGCTTAGCTATTTCACTGATTTACTAGTGCACCAGTGGGCCAAGTTCAAAATCCAAGATGGTGGCACCCATGTGTGAAGTCTCCACATCTAGGAAAAACATACCTGAAAAAGAGGTTTTTCAGTTAATAGAGGACTCGGAAAGTAGGTATTACTTTAGCTAGGACAACACTGCTTGTTACTATTTAACTGAATGTTATTCATTACTTTTTCTAATTTGCTTTATCTCCTGGACATTTGGACAATTAGACAATAGCAATTTTTGGCAAAATGCCAACGTCCCAGCAACACAACAATTTAGGCTGAAAAAAGTACCTAGGGGAAGTATTCAGACTGAAGGCATTGGAATATGAATCATATCATTTTTTTTACAGGCTTAAAACTTTAAAGCGTTTTCCTGAAAATTTACAAAAACAGACTTAGCCCACTGTTGTTCTAAGGGGCTCATGTATCGTTAAAGGATCATTTCCTAATATACACTTAGTCATTCTCACTTAATTGTCGCAACGTGATATACTTCTAGGGTCGCGGGGAGGAAGGAGCCTATCTCAGCAGACACTGGGTGAAGGCGGGGTACACCCTGAACAGCTCGCCAAACCATTGCAAGACCAACACACACACACACACAACCATTCACACTCACACTTATACCTAGTGGCAATTTGAAACAGCCAATTAGCCTAATATGCATGTCTTTCAATTGTGAGAGGAAACCAGAGTACCCTGAGGAAGCACAGGGAAAACCCATGTAAGTGCAGGAAAAACAATCAAACTGAGCCCAAGACTCAAACACAGGACCTTCTTGCTGTGGGGCAAACGTGCTAACCAGACCACTACGCCACCGCGCCACCCCCACAAATATACAGAATAATACTTCTTTTTGTATATTATTGCTTGTTAAATATGACTGTGATTCAGACAGAATCTGTGCAGGAATTAGTTTTAAACACTTACCAATTTCTTCAAGTACTTCAGTTATCAGTTTTAAAAGAAGTACTAGGTTTCTTTATTTCTCAGCTGGATGGATGGGTTTTCTTCTCTAGGTGAATTTTTAAGGTATAACAGTGCAGCACAGAATAGAAACTGTTAGAATAGATAGGTGTTAGATAAACTGCTGCAATAATAGGCAAATGCTTACAACACTTCCATTACTGAAGCATTTTGAGTAATTGGTTATTTTCTAAATACCTTGAAATGTTTTTATGGAATTAAACACTTCCTGTACTGTTGTATGGCCTAATTTTAATGCATGAATAATTATCGGCATTGCAGAGGAATTATTTTTACGGTATAAAAACCTTTTTTCCCCCCACGTAATTTAACAGAGATGCTCAACCAAACGTTAACAGCAGGACATTTTGGCAGTTACAGTCACAAAGCCATTGCTAACGCTAAGTTTCGCCCACGACAGCCCCATTCCTTTCCTACTCAAGTGTCTAACACATTGGCGCCTGCTGGGAAGCCTGTTGTAAATGCTCTTGTTATAGAAAAATGTATTTTACAATATAAAATAAGCTAGAGCTTAAGAGGCAGTAGCAGCTGTAGTTAGCTGCACGCCAGGAATGAGGATGGTATTAAGCAAGCACCATGTAGATGGTAATGATGTGACTCACAATACAGTACAGTTGATGGTAATATTGTAAAGCTGTGCAAGCTGGCAGAATGTTTTATGGTGGAATGGTATCCATCACACATCCATAGGTGCTGCAATAATTTCTTGTAACCTGGCGCGCAGTGTTATGACAGGCCTAGATACCCTGCTGACAATCTAGGGCCATAGCCAGGCAGCAGAAAAAAGGCTAAACCAGTTGTCTGCTAACTACCTTGAGATTCTCTGTATTAAGACTCTATCAGTCCCCTGAGCTAAACATTAAAAAATACATAGAATCTCAAAATTGTTGAAAACATTTTTAAAAAATGACAGAAGGAAAGAAAGAAAACTTTGACCTGTATTGCACTCAAAATGATACAACAATATATTTTTTTAGTTTGATTTTTTACAAAGCATTTCAAATGAAACGTAAAAACAAGCACTGGACACAATTTTTTGATTTTTTTTTTTGTCTATACTGTATTAATCCCACAAAGGAAATTATTAAACCCAACCAAATGCACATGTTAACAGTGAGCATACACACTCGGAGCAGTGGGCTGCCGCGCACACATTGCAGCGCCCGGAGAGCAGTTGGGGTTTAGGTACCTTGCTCAAGGGCACTTTAGCCATGAAGGTAGAGGAAGGGAAGGTGCAGCTCACTCCCCCTCACTGCCCCCTCACACATTTTTCCTGCTGGTTCGGGACGCTAACCGGCGACCTTTCGGTCCCAAACCCGCTTCTCTAACCATTAGGCTACAGCTGCCCCCAATGCGTTGCTTGGTACGCCTCCGACATAAAGCTTTTTAGTGTGTGCCTGAACTATGACCCTGATCTTTGTCCTATTATCTTAAAAACCTGTATGAGTTCATGGGAATTTGGAAATGAGTAACTGGTGAAAGTTTGGCCTAAATCCATGCAGACGTTCAGCCTGCAGAGTGTGCACAAAATTTTTGTGACCTTGGCCTTTGACGTATGACCTCAGAACCTGTGCTGGCTTATGGGACTTTAGTAGTAATTATTGGTGAAAGTTTGATTAAAATCGATTGAGAGATTCAGAAGATATAGTAGCCACAATTAGATAATTAAATGATTATCATTCTAACGTGCTGCTAAGTACTGGGTCTATTAGAGGCAGTGGTGGCTTAGTGGTCAAGGCTCTGGGTTACTGATCAGAGGGTCAGCAGTTCAAAACCCAGTACCACCAAACTGCCACTGTTAGGTACTTTTGCAAGGCCTCAACTGCTTAAAAAATTGTAAGTCGCTCTGTCTAAGGGTATCTGCCAAATGCTGTAGATACGTGTAAAAAAATTTTACTCATTCATTTTCTGAACTGCTTAATCCTACTATTAGGGCCACAGGGAGGCTGGAGCGTGCCAACACAAACATTCACACCTAGGAGCAATTTTGAACAGCCAGTTAGACTAATGGCATGACTGCAGGAGGAAACCAGAGTACCTGGAGGAAACCCACACAAGCACAGGGAGAACATGCAACCTCCACATAGAAACGCCCGAGCCAAGCCCGGGACTCAAACCCAGGACCTTCGTGCTGTGAGGCAGACATGCTAACCACTACGCCACCGTGCCATCCCTGTAAATGTCTTTAACATTTAAATGACTTACTGCACATGTAATGTAATGATTGAGGATTTAATGTTTTAATCAAAACTTGGATTAAATCAAATGGGTACATAGTATAAAATAAAGCTAGTCCTTCCACATACAGTTTTATACGGTACCCTTTTCAAATTGCTAACTATTATAACAGGACTGTAGGCATAACCCACAAATCTGAATAATAATTAAGTGGAGTAATTCAAGCACAAGGAAGAAGTCAACTCAGTACTTTCTACTAATTAGTATGTAAAGACCACTGGGGCTGTACTCACTTCCCAAACATAATTGTTTCAGCAGAAAATCCAGAGACTAATAACATAAAGGAGGATGTTTAGAACACTACAGTACTCATTACAGCAAATGCATTTGCTTTAATACTGACATTTGGCAGAGTAAACATACAGTAAACATTATGTCAGATTGCTACTTAAATTCAATTAAATCTTGTTACTGCATTAAACGTACAATCTGGTGGGATCGTGAAATATCTGTCACGATGATCTAATGATCACACACACACACACACACACACACACACACACACACACACACTTTAAAACAGACCACCTGACAGTTACGCGTAAACAGCATTAAATTAAGCTGGCAGTCTTCCAAATTGCAGGAAAAGGAGAGCTCTCTCAGCAAATGAAAGACTCTTATTACTACTAGTCCTCCATATCGCTCCAGCCTAACAAAAGACAGCAAAAAATAAAGGGGAAAAAATCCTATTTAGTACAACGGCAAAGGAACGCAACAGCTATGAAAGTACAGACACTGACTTTATATAGTAGCAATACAGTGTTATTAATTTTCTAAAACTAAAATAGGATAAAGTAGTTTGGGCAAATGAGTGAGTGAGTAAGACTAAATTGGAAAGGTTGAGAGAATTCAGAGTATTAATTTAGTCAGCCAGTTTGGTATTTAATTACATGAACATGTAACCACTCTCAGAGCGAACAAAATACCTTACTCCTATTGAACTGATACTAGGTACTTGTTAAATCTGATGCCTACTCATTTTCACTACCCATTTTTTTTAATAAGCAATTACCAATCCACTTACTTAAAAATCCTTGTCAGCAGGAAAATACATTTCCTTTATCTCCATGAGCCTAAAGGTTGTATCTCAGAAGCTAAGCAAAGGTTTTAGGCAAACTACCTTTTACCCTATACATGCTATGCGGGATACCATTATTCATACATTAAACATGGTTTTAGCTACAAAACCGCCCTACCCGGCAAAATCTGGTTTGCCAGAATGACGCTTAAAATAACTGCAGAAGAAACGCCAGTGGCGCAAAGATCATACGCGTACCGACTCTCAGGAAGGATCAGACGCCATCTTCGTACACACCCAACCTCTTAGTGATGATGCAAAGTCGAGGTCATCTTCTCCAGGGAAGGACGAACATCAGCTTCCACTGATGTGCTGATAACATCTATCCATCCATCCATTTGCTGTACTGCTTAATCCAACTAGGGTTGCAGTGAGGCTGGAGCCTATCTCAGCCGTCTCAGGGCGAAGGCTGGGTACACTTTGTGCAGCTTGCAAGTCCATCGCAGGGAAACACACACCCACACAACCATTCACACTCGCACCAGGGGCAATTTGGAACAGCCAGTTAGCCTAGTGTGTATGTCTTTGGACTGTGGGAGGAAACCAGAGTACAAGGAGGAAACCATGGAAAGAACATGTAAAGTAATGTAAACACCGAAACGCCGTCGCCAAGACCAGGACTTGAAGCCAGGACCTTTTGCCTGTAAGGCGGATGTGCTAACCATTACGCCACTTTGCCGTCTGCTTATACCATGCAGCTGTATATTTCTAAGTGTAATTGTTGACTCTCTTCTCCAGTTTGAATCTGATGTAGATGCAATTTTTTCACATTAGAAAATATAATGTCACATGTGATAGAAAACTATTGTAATGCTTTTGTTAAGTTATGCGTCCTTAGAGCCATGAGATTTGGCAATATTACCCTCATTTTAACCACATTACATTGTCTGTGTAAAAGTGTGCTTTGTTGTAATCTTTTTCTACAGTACCCAATCAAACTCTATCACTCACTCGCTGAACTGTTCAAGCCTATTAGGGTCACGGGGAGGCTGAAGCCCATCTTAGCCAACATTTTTCAACCCAGGAGGAATTGTACCCGCCGCTACCTCGCCATTATAAACAATTAGTGACCATTTGTGCTGACCTTGAACTTGACCTACAACAACCTTTTCATGAACTCGTTTTAGCCTTTGGTTCCAAATTTCTGCGCTGAAAATTTGACAGTGATATGTCAAGCAGGTCTTAAGATATAGGTGTGCGTAGCCACAAATAAATAAATAAATAAATGCAAACTCACAAACTGACAGAAGTGAATACAATACCAGCTACGCTATCGTGACTGGAAGACAATATATTTTATGGTTTATTTTTTACATATTTAATCCATGACAGACTCAGGCATGTGCAGCTCCGTGCGCTCTCTGCTTGATGATTATAAGCACATTGGGTATATGCGTGTTTTTAAACCCAAGTTATATGTAACCCATCACCATAAAATGAGTCCTGATGTACCAGACTGACTTAAAATAACTGTTAAAATTGAGCATTTGACAAAGATATGCCAAAAAAACAATCAGTACCATAGTTTCCTCCCACAGTCCTAAGACATGCATGAGGCTAACTGGCAGCTCTAAATTGCCCCAATGTGTGAATGTGAGTGTGAAATATGTGTTTGTGTGTGTCTGCAATCGACTGACGAGTCTCCTGAGATAAGCTCGATCCTCCCTTGCGGCCATAGTGGAACAAAGCGGTTCCGCAAACAAATGAATGAAAACAAGATTTCGATCCCGGTTAAAAGTGTTTTTTAATTGTTTTGAACATAGCTGTAGACAATTGATGGATGGATGGCTGGATGGATGGACTAATATAATCCGACTTAAATTACAAGTTCATACGGAGTAAAAATTCATTTTAAGAAACAGCCATGCAACACTGGCTTGACAGAGAAAAGCATCTGTGTGGAGTGGAGAAAGTATTATTAAATATTACATCATAGACTCTGTTAGATCATGTATTCATAAGACTTTTAGCAAGCTGCTGGTTTTTTTTTTTTCCAAGATGCACTGGGCCGAGTTAAGCCTTCGGCCTGATTGTTTGCAGAAGACGTATTCATGACACATTAGAATACCAGGCACAAATGGTTATTTGCCCAAACTATCTACAGAAGTCTTCCATTACCAGTCTTCTAGCATTTACATTTACGGCATTTGGCAGATGCTCTTATCTAGAGTGACTTACAATTATTATTTTGTATACAATTAATCAATTGAGGCTTAAGGGCCTTGCTCAAGGGCCCAACAGTGGTGGTATTGGGATTGACCCCATAACCTCCGGACCCACACTAACCCATTGCCTCAACCACTAAGCCACCACTGCCACCTAGCACTGTCCCAGTACAGACTATTTTACAAGGTTTTTACACACTACTAAACCTAGACTACAAGGCCAAAAGTAGATGTATACCTGACCTTCACACCCATATTTGGTACTTCCTGCTGCCAGACAGCTGAAAGCATTTGTATGCTGGTCCAATAACTTGCTCGTTCTCTTCACTGGAACCAATAGGCCCAGACTTTCTCCAGCTCGACATTGCCCTTGTGCATAAATCAAAGTGCATAGAGTGTAACCTCAATCCCACTGCACACCTTTGGGATGAATGGAAAGCAAACTACACTCTAGGCTTTCTCACTCAACATTAGTGCCTGATCTCACTAATGCTCTTGTGGCTGCGTGAGCACACAACCGCACAGCTATGCTCCACGATCTATTAGAAAGCATTATACAAGAGGCTGTTATAAAAGAAAATTAGGGATTCATTCCATATTAATGCCCATGACTTTAGAATTGGAAAAGAAAAAAATAGGGGTGCTACGGTCAGATGTCTTCATATTCAAATAGTGTATATAGATCATATACATTATTATGTGGCTGCTTAAGAGCAGACACATATTACTATTCACCCTAGAAAAATGGGGCCCTTATTTTTCTTCTTTTTATCATTCTTCTTCCGTCGCACTTAATGCAGCCCGAACGTTATATATCAAAACGTGTCTCGACGCTGCGAAGTGTGCTATTACTTTAATTGCGTTACAATGGCGACACAATTAGCCAAAAACCACGCCAAAAAATCAGATTGAAATGAATAGGGAGAGGTTGACAAACAATCATGAAACTCACCTCACTTTGACGCCTCGCCAAGAAGCCATACTTTCACAAAGAAACTTGGTTGAACTTTTAATATACATAGGCACACCTGTGCAATATTCATGCTGTCTAATCAGCATCTTGATATGCCACACCTGTGAGGTGGATGGATTATCTCTGCAAAGGAGAAGTGCTCACTAACACAGATTTAGACAGATTTGTCAACAATATTTGAGAGAAATAGGCCTTTTGTGTACAAAGAAAAAGTTTTAGATCTTTGAGTTCAGCTCATGAAAAATGGGAGCAAAAACATAAGTGTTGCATTTATATTTTTGTTGAGTGTATATATACAAGTATTTAAAATATATATGTAGAAACCAAGGCGGCACGGTGGCGTAGTGGTTAGCACGTCCGCCTCACAGCATGAAGACCTGGGTTCGATTCACAGCTCGGGCGTTTCTGGGTGGAGTTTGCATGTTCTCCCTGTGCTTGTGTGGGTTTCCTTTGGGTACTCCGGTTTCCTCCCACAGTCCAAAAACATGCACAGTAGGCTAATTGGCTGTTTCAAATCGCCCCTAGGTGTGACGGTTAACGGTTGTGTGTGTGTTGGCCCTGCGATGGCCTGGCGAGCTGTCCAGGGTGTACTCTGCCCTTGCCCAGAGTCGGCTGAGATAGGCGCCAGCCTCACCTTGACCCTAATTAGCATTAAGCGGCTTAGAAAATGAATGAATGAATGTAGAAACCATAAGATCATACACAGTGACAAATTGTGACACTGCACCAATCACAGTGGTCATCACAGCAGGCACATTCACATTATGTTAGGATAGTAACTGGAAGGTTGTGAATATAAATCCTTGGAGTGCTGGACATCAACTGTTCAGCCACTCAGTGAGACCTTTAACTTCTCTTCTAACCTCTCAATTCATGACTTGCAGTGAAGGTAGTTTAAATAAAACATTCTGCACATTGTGCACTGGTAATAATAGAGCAGGCATTTGAAGATGATGCACTGAATCTCAATGAGTTAGCATCGCAGTATTGATCTAAGGCCAGTTGTTTCTATACATGCTGAATTTTTAGTGTTTAGCTGATTTTGATCACACGAACAGAGCCCATTATTTCCATTCTGTAAACCATGAGTTTTGCAATCTTAACCGAGCAGCCAAATCACCATTACTGAATGTTAGGCATGTGCAAAATAATGATTTATTATCCATGATCGGCGTATAATGGTCAAATTATTTGTTCAGGTGTTTTGAAGTTGACAAAACTTGGAAGTTCTTCTTCCTACAGCCATTTAATGTGCCATTTCTTTTTGTAACAAGGAATATTTCGAGTTCACTCACTCACTCATTCACGTGGAGGCTGAAGCATATCTTAGCCGACACTGGGCAAAGGCGGGGTACACCCTGAACAGCTTGCCAACACAATCACAAGCACTCGGTGGAAACCTACGCAAGTACCTAACCTAAGCAACTCCACCCTCAGCCCAGGACTCGAACCCAGGACCTTCTTGCTGTGAGGCTGATGTGCTCCACCACTGTCCCGCCCTACTCTGAGTTCAATAATGTAAAAATTTAATCTATCACTCTATGTTTGACTTAGCAAATCAGTAAACTATATTAATTGGGATGCCACCAAAATTAATTATGCTTACAATAAAGTAGGTGTCAGATGTAAAACTTTTGTGTGTGTGTGTTAGCTCAAACACATTAGAAATCTTAGTAACAAAGAAAATGTTGGCCATGTGGGTATGGACAAGGATTACATAAAACAATACCGTTTACTGTATATTACTGCAGAGTCACCTAAATATCCACCACCTAGATGAGTTTTCATTAGTTTATACTGCTGGCATGCTTGCTCTCAGTGTTAGATGATTAAACTATTTATTTCCATTTTTACAATAAATTACAAACCAGTAAAAAAAAATAAATGACTGGTGGAGCAAACACATGCATTCACTGACATGCTTTCACGTGGCACCAACTGGCATATAAGATGTCAGATCCTTGTTATTGTATAATAGGGCCTCATGTTAGGTTATGTTACCCGAATGACGTGTTTATGCTAATACTACTAATAACATAACTACTGTCATGGCATTAGTTATTATGTCATTAGTGGACAAATTCCATTCATTCATTCATTTTCTGAACCGCTTAATCCTAATTAGGGTCGCGGGGAGGCTGGCGCCCATCTCAGCCGA
>JBCNYH010000005.1:24987602-24997900 GCA_039654325.1 Tandanus tandanus | reverse complement strand
TGTATAGCTATAAGTGTGTATGTATGTATGTATGCATGTATGTATAGCTATAAGTGTGTATGTATGTATGTATGTATGTATAGCTATATGTATGTATGTATGTATGTATGTATGTATGTATAGCTATATGTATGTATGTATGTATGTATGTATGTATAGCTATATGTATGTATGTATGTATGTATGTATGTATGCATGTATGTGTATATGTATAAAACAGTAAAGCTTTCCTATCAAAACTTATCCTGGAGTGTAAGCGCGTGGGCCAAACAGCACACACACGCACGCACGCACCTGCGATTTAGCCCGCTGTCCATGTCCGTCCTCGACTTCAGATGAGCTATTCATGTTCACTCCCCATTGATCACTCACCATTCTCCGAGAAATCAAACACCCACTGTCCCGCCTGTCAATATTCAGCAGTGAGAGGAGATTTCCCAGATCCCAGATCCCAGTTATTCCAGAAAAACACCCCACACAGACCCTTAATGGGGTAAAAGAGACAGAAAAGAGGAGAAGACGCCTAGGTGTACCGGGACTGTTCGGGTGACGACTGCAGGGATTACACACACACACACACACACACACACACACACACACACTATAACATCCTTTACTTCGAAAACAATAAAGAAAGGGAAAACCAAACTGCAATATATTCTCCTTCTGCACAAAATCCTCAAGCGTCCTCTTCAGATGGGAATTAGCTAATTAGAATTTAAAAAAATAAATACAATTAAAAATAGCGTCACGCGCAAATGAGTAATCCACCAAATCCACTGCATTGGAAGAAGTTACGCACGTAAAAAGCCATCCCAAACAATCCCATCATCCTTTTCCCTGATTCCTTCTGTTTGGGCATCTCACATGGGACCGTGCAGGTGGTCACCGCGCTGGTTTTCTCTGCGCGCTGCCGGGTACAGACGCGACACACGCGGGTTTCCGGATAAAATTCGCATCGCGCTTGATTAGAAATGTAGCGCGCGCGGACTGAGCGCGCGCACAAACTCCGCCCCGCTGCCGCTCCCACCGCCTGGACTCTTCCGCACGCGCGAGCTGGAGAGAGACGGGATTCAGTTCAATGCCCATTTCAGGGGGTTCAGTGCACATGATGTGCAACCAATGAGAAAACACATCTGTGGACGTTTTCAGCAGAAAGGACACTGGACTGAACTGATGATCCATATGCAATGGAAAAATGCATTTCACACACACACACACACACACACACACACACACACACATTGATCAGCCACCACTGACAAGTAAAGTGATTGACAGTGATTATCTTGTTAGGGGTTGATCACACTAGAGCGGCGATAGAAAAGCGGCTGATGTAGACTGACTTTTCTGCAACGTTTTTTGCGAATTTTGAAATTCGCGTCGAGGTGTTGCGACTCCATGTGTGATCCTGATTAGATTCACGGGGAGGCTGGAGTTCGTCTCAGCTGACACTGGGCGAGGACGGGGTACACCCTGAACAGCTCGCCAGGCCATCGCAGAGCCAACACACACACAACCACTCACACCTAGGGGCGATTTGGAACAGCCAAATAGCCTACTGTGCATGTTTTGGACTGTGGGAGGAAACTGGAGTACCCGGAGGAAACCCGCACAAGCACAGGGAGAGTATTCAAACTCCACACAGTAACGATTTGCGATTGGTTTGCGAATGTTTGGCGAAACAAAAGCAAATCTCCTGTCATTAATCAGTCGCGTTTTGTTCGCTTTTTGTTCTCAAACCCTTCGCTTTTTATTCGCGCGTTATTAGCATGAACAAATGCGAATAGAATACAAATGATCACAAAATGCACAGAATATGGTGGATGCCAGCAAGTCTCAAACTTTTCCCAAACTTTCCGTGCGGAAGTCTCCAACTTGTTGCTTTTCCTTATGAACAAAAAACGAACAAGACAACAACTTTACGACCTTCTCGCGACATAAGAGAGAAGAGTTTCAGACTAGCCCGGGTCAAAGCCTCATTTTGCGACATTCACAGTAATTTCGAACATGTTTGAAATTTTTTGCGATGAGTTCATGAACCAGGCGACCGAAATGTGATTTCGCAAATGTCGTGAGACAAATTTGAAAATGCTGTGAGGATCAAAAAGCGACAGCTGCAAAGGGTCTGTCTCCCTATGAGGTAGATACTGTGTTTTTTTATTGTGTGCAAGTCTGAGCAGTGGTGTATGAGCCTCTATATTGGGATTTTTGTTTCAATGTTAATAATAATTATAATAATTATAATTATTTTATTGCAGTCCATCATCTTTTAAAACAATAATAAAACAGCCAATCAGCATTAACTTAGCGATGCAGCAGCCTTGTTGAGTTTCCTGTGGTGGGCACGCTTGGACACTGGACAGGACATGGGACAACAATCAGTGCCATGTTCCATGACTATGGTGCTCCGCTCCGCCATTAAGAAATGGTTTGAGGAACACGACTTTAAATGAGTTTAAAAGGATAAGGTAACCACTTTGATGAAGCTTGTGTTATCATTGTCATGTTTTCAAAATGTAAAAATAAAACAGCAAAAATTCCTTTTTTTTTAGTTGCTTGGCTTATGTTTGCTTGTAGCAGCTGACCTACTAGGCGGCACGGTGGTGTAGTGTTTAGCACATTCACCTCACAGCAAAAAGGTCCCGGGTTTGATTCCTGGGCTCAGGGCGATTTTGTGTGGATGTTGCGTGGGTTTCCTCAGGGTACTCCGGTTTTCTTCCACAGTCCAAAAACATGCACAGTAGGCTGACTGGCTGTTCCAAATTGTCTCTAGGTGTGAGTGTGAATGGTTGTGTGTGTGTTGCCCTGCAATGGCAAACTGTTCAGGGTGTACCCTGCCTTCGCCCAGGGTCAGCTGGGATGGGCACCAGCCCCCCTCGACCCTAATTAGGATTAAGCAGGTTAGAAAATGAATCAGTGAATGAGCTTATCTACTAAATACTATTAACTTAAACAGGACTTAAAATATTAAGAGGAGGCTCAGAGTTCTTTAAGAATAAAACTGATCTAGAATTTGTCTAGATTCTGCTAACCATTTTAAATACATTAACCCTAAAAGGCACAACACTCCATTTTCCCATACTGTTTACATAAATAGTCATTTTTATGCAGTGTTCTACAGCTCACATTTTTGAAGTGGAATATAGCATATTCATTCACTTACTCATTTGTCAAATCGCTTAATCCTACTAGAGTCGATACCGATAAGAGCTTAAAGATAAAGATAAGGGCGGCACTGTGGCACAGTGGTTAGCATGTCGGCTTCACAGCAAGAAAACCCGCGTTTGATTTTCCATTTTTTGTGGAGTTTCCCCAGTTCCCCCAGTACTTGTGTGGGTTTCCTCCGGGTACTCCGGTTTCCTCCCACAGTCCAAAGACATGAACAGTTGGCTGTCCACCCCTAGGTGAGTGTGAATGGTGGTGTGTATGTGTATGTTGGCCCTGCGATGGTCTGGCGAGCTGTTCAGGGTGTACGCCGCCCTCGCCCAGAGTCAGCTGAGATGGACGTCAGCCTCCCTGTGACCCAAATTCGAATTTAGCGGTTTGGGAAAGGGCAGTGGTGGCTTGGGTGGTTAAGGCTCTGGGTTGCTGTTCAAGGGTTCAAGTCCCATTACGAACAGTGCCTTAACCCTCAATTGCTCAGCTGTATAAAAATTTAAGTTGCTCTGGATAAGGGCGTCTGCCAAATGCTGTAAATGTAAAATGGATGAGATAAAGTTGATTGACAGATGCTGCCAAACAAAGAGTTCCCCAAAACCTTTTCCTTTTTGCTTCCATACAGGCGATTTCGCATGCAGCACAGTGGCTAAGCGATTTGTGTATCATCCATCGCTTCCTGTGTGAATCCAGCTTTAGATGAGGAATCAAGGGTAGGGTGATGGAACGTCTGCAAGAGGGATGAGCATGTCTGTGGTCTTTGTAAAGTGGGCCATCTGTACCTGGACAACATAGAGTACCACCTGTAAGGTAAATTTAGAGTCCACTAATTTAGAGTCGCTAATTCTCAAAGACAACAAACTTCGAATGTGATGAAACGTTTTGCTTTATTACATGTGCATGTGAGGAGCACACCTCAGAGATAAGGTGTGCCGCACTCACTGAGGTTAAGGAATGATGAGCTTTTCATGCAGATGGACAGACTTCAGAGTACATGTGTATACAAGGGGGGGGGTATACAAAATAACTTTTCTCAGGAAGCACATAGCACACAGGCCTCGTCACACAGGGCAGCATGTTGGCTTAGTGGTTAGCACGTCCACCTCACAGAAAGAAGGTCCTGGGTTCGAGTTGAGTGCTCAGCCAGGAGTTTGTTCTCCCCGTGCTTGCATGGGTTTCCTCCGGGTACTCCCACAGACCAAAGAAATGCATATTAGGTTACTTGGCTGTTCAAAACGGCTCCTATGTGTGAATGTGAGTGTAAATTGTTGTGTTACCATTAAATGGACCGGCGAACTGTTAAGGGTGAACACTGCCTTTGCCCAGAGTCGGTGTAGATGTAGATACATGAATGTTTTAACTCAGAGATACATTTTTGCAGCATAAAATAATTAAGCAAGCACAGGTCCCTAAAATATTAATATTTCATCACAATGATAGTCATGAAACATCATTTTCCGTCCCAGAGTTACATCTATAGAGCAAAGTGATTTTCCCCCCCACACATGTCAGTGCCCTTACCCTAGGAGAGGACAGTCTGGACATTTTTGTTAGTAGGTTTTAGAGTGGAAGTATTTTATGATTATTATCATGCATTTTTCCATGGCAAGCTCCATAAGACACGGCACATTAAGGGCTGTGAAAAGCTCAAAATGAGCATAGGTGCACCACTGATTGAAAAGGTAAGGCCAGTTGCTCTTAATGTGCATTTATATGGTGACGCTGTAGACAGAATTTGATTTCCACGAGACTACGAACCTCTGGCCTTTCAACCCCACCTGCACCTTTCTATGTATACATCTCATCCAATCTTGCTCCATTGTGTCATCAATCTCTTCTGATGGGAGTTATGGCTGTAATCTTGAACAACCATATGTGTAAGTAGGCCTCCTCTTGTGCACAGAGATGGATCCAGAGCACCTTGAGGCTTTAACAGCATGAAAAGCTGCTGCCACGGTTTAAATACTCAGTGTGAGTTTTGTTTTGCGTAAAGAGCAGTGTATAACCACCAGCTATAAGTGAGGTATCTGCAAAAATATTGTAAGGCAGTAGCCCCAGAGTTTTGCGAATGTTTTTGCAGATATATCTTACTTATAGCTGGCGGTCATACACTGCTCTTTACGCAAAAGAATATTTGTGGTGTGTAGTAGTGTGTAATTAACCTCAAATGCCCTTATTTTGTCTACCAGCACTCTCACCATCTGCCAGCTCTTTGCAGGGGTTGGTCTCTTGCCATTCACAAAGGCTAAATGGATTTGGTCCCACGGCACTCTAAATGATTCTGGCCATGTTTTGGATGTGTTGGATGAAAGACTTGCTTAGGCTAATACAGTCTGACAGGTTAGATAAAATGGCTCGATAGTGGCGAACTGCTTTTTAGTGGTGTGGGGTTTGAAACTGTTTTGAAGACAGTGATCATTTCCGTCTCCAAAACAAAAAAAAATAATATATGAAATATTTGTATTTTTCATATATTATATATATATATTTATATATTATATTTCATAAAAATTTGTCAGAGCCTTGAGGGCCCATGATTTCTTTAGCTAATGGCATTGAGCCACATGAAGAGGAAAGAATAGTGAAGAACTAATGCCATGCTACCCACCAGGGATAGTAATCAAGCAGGTTTTCTTGGCTAACACAGGAGCAGTTTTTATTTTATTTTGTTTTACTTTGTACACCACAATGAGCATTTATGTCAGGGGGACCTTCGGCCAAATATTTCTCAGTAGTAAAATGTACTGCTGAATATACATATTATTATTATTTTTTTACATCATCAATCACAATGAACATGCTCCTTTTGTCTTTTGTATCCTTTACAGTCACTTCGTGGGATGTGAGAGTGTTTTCCCGGTCAAAAGAATGATGTGCAACTGATTTTCTGATATTATCGTCCCCAAAGAAATCTGACTTTACCCATCTCTACTACAACAGCTGGTGGGAACAAGTTGCCAGCACTAAGAAAACCCTAAAGACACTGATGTCTCTCTGCAAGAGTTGAAGAAACGTTTTTAAATTTATGCAATTTCCTTACACACTGTCTGAAGTAAGTATGTTCACTCGAATCGTAATGTATACAGACAAATGCATCACCGAAAGTGTGCAGTAAGCTCTGGATAATTACAGATATAATAATCATTGGGTGATCAGGAAACACATGCTGTCTGAAATGCAAATAAAAAAATTGTTTGTTCAGAAATTAGATCATTTCATTGAAAAGCATCATGTATTGAGTGAAAGTCAGTATGGTTTTCGGACCAATCGGTCAACAGCTCAAGCAATAATGAAAATAACAGTAGAAATCATAACAGCAATTGATAAAAAGAAATATACAATTGGGGTATCTATTGATTTAAAGAAAGCTTTTAACACAACAGCTCGTTCACTCTAAGTTGAATACACATGGTGTCAGAGGAATTGTTTTAAATTGGTTGAAAAGCTATCTAGAGAACAGCCAGCAGTATGTGTAGGTTGCTGGTAATACGTCAGAGCGTAGGAAGATTGAATGTTGGGTCCCACAAGGTTCAGTTTTGGGGCCCAAACTTTTTATTTTATATATTAATGATATTTGTGGAGTTTTAAAGTTATTTCAGTTTGTTTTGCTTGCAGAGAACACAAACTTCTTTTGCTCAGGTGACAATTTGACAGCATTATCTGAAAACATTGAAAATGCAATAGTTAAACGTAAATATTGGTTTGATGAAAATAAGTTAGCACTGATTAAAAAAAAACAAAAACCCTAAGTTTATGGTTTTCACTAATAGAAGAAAGGATGAAATCTGATGATTTATTAATAGAGTTAAAATTGGGAAAGTATCGGAGTTTAGGTTTTTAGGAATTCTAATGGATGATAAATTGTCTTGGAAATATCATATATCATATGTTGAAAAAAGTGTCAAAGAATATTTTAATTTTGAACAAAGTGAAGTATATTTTTGATTGTAACACAATTAAAATGTTGTACTTTTCTCTTGTAATGCCTTACTTTAGTTACTGTGTAGAAGTGTGGGGTAACACATAGAAAACAAAAATAATTTTATTCTTCTTTATGCTCCTTTCTGATCATGAAGTGTATCGAAATGTAAATTCTGAAATTAGGCACTGACTTTGTGTTGTTGCACTTCATGAAATTAACAAATGAATAAATGAATGAATGAAATATCCATAAATAATAACTTTTATTGTAATGACTGGTCCACAATCCACAATCTTTCACTGTAAAACCTGTTGCTATACTTTTTGTGACCTGGACTTTCTATTTTTACTCCAATTAACACTGGCACCATTCTGAGGAAACAATATTTTTGCACAGCATGCCCACCAAGCTTCTCACTCCCTGGATTAACCTCATAAGGTATGCTGTTGGCACCACTACCAAGATACTGGAACTGGTTTAATCATCTATTTAACTCAAAGTAAGTAAACTGTTTGTCTACAGTGACAAGATGCTTAATGGACAACAATAAAAAAGAATTATGGTCAAGAAGGAGGGTTATTCTGGCAGGTAGAGTCAAATTTGACACCAGAAACAGCAGAATATGATCTCTGGATGACTGTATGGTCTAGTTTTTACCCCTGGAAATAGGATCTATCTGAAAAAAAATTCTGTCAATTTAACAATATGTGCAGAAATGAAAACTCCTGATATCCTTAACACACCATCCAAAGTTGTGTGAACCTTGGATGTCCACTTGAAATGGCACACAGGGTTCCTGTGCAGATTGGTCTATATGGCAAGTCATTGCCAGAGACCTCAAGATTATGTAGATCTCTAACAATGTGCCCATGTCTATAAAATATTTGAAATCCTGCTCTTTACAAAAAAACACAAAAAAAACCCAAATATCATATAAACATAGCTTGACATGTTATGTGGCAAACTGTATGCAAGAGTGAGATACAGTGCGATCATCTTGTGTTTTTTTTTTTTCTCTTCAAACCCTAGAAAGTTTACTAGTTCGGTGTCATCCTGACATAGAATTAACCCAAGTGATGAGACCTCTGTCTTGATCAACAAGTTCTCTCCCTAGAATTAGTGCCATCCCATACATCTTGGAGAACATCCTTAGATGAGACACAGGGGTGTACTCGATTGTATTGCTCTCTCACTGACTCACAGTGAAAGAAATATTTGATTGATTTTTTTTTTTTTGTATGTTTTATTGTGACATATTGAGCAAAATAATATTTGCCTGCCTCTTTCTGTGCCAGGCAAATGGGCATTGACTGAACATAACCAAAGCTCAAGCGATCTTCAGTTTCCAGGACATCAATCACAGTGCTCATGTCAGCTTTTGGAAGCTTTTTTTTTTTAAGTAAAAATCTTTTTGCGGTCAAGCAAGGCATACTTTGCTGGTTGACTTGACATGAACATTTTACTGACAATGCCAACACAAATACCAACCTCCAATACAAAAACACAAATGCTGTAGCTTAATTTGACATATCATAATTCAACAGCTTCAATTCTGACAAAAATCACTTTGGTGAGACTCATACTGCATTGTAAGCATTAACTAAAGCATGCCTGTGATATGCATTCATTCAGTTTTTTATATTCAAAGCTGCATCCCTAATTCGGTGAGTGTAGATTCTCAATCATCCAGGTCATGGTAATCTTACAAAGCTTGAGTCGAGGCAACTGGACTTCTTTTGTGGTTTTTGAAGACGTTTCGCTTTTAATCCAAAAAGCTTCATCAGTAAGAAAAACCTGGTGGAAAGTTCCTGCCTTATGTAGGCTGAGGAAAAACTCTCAAGTCACATGCAAATCACTGTCCCACACATCCATCCCATTGCTCGCTAGGGTCCTTCCCTCCAGGGGAGCCACCTCTTCAGGTCGAGACTCAGCAGTCCACTTACATCTCAAGGACAAGGGACACTCATTTGAGGACAGCAATGTACAGATTTTGGACAGGGAAGAGAGATGGTTCAAAAGAGGAGTAAAAAAAGCCATCTATGTGAAGAAGGAAAAACCAACATTAAACCTAGGAGGCGGTTTGAGGTTTCACCTTTCAAGCACCTACAAGGCAGCCCTGGATCTCCTTCCCAAGAGGTTTCACTCCACTTCACAACTTAATTCAGGTGACCAAATGACCCCATATGCAGACCAGGTAAACAACCCTAGCGGACAAAGGACCCTAACGAGCAATGGGCGGGGGGAACAGTGATTTGCATGTGACTTGAACGTTTTTTCCTCAGCCTACATAAGGCAGGAACTTTCCACCAGATTTTTCTAACTAATGAAGTTTTTTGGATTAAAAGCGAAACGTCTTCAAAAACCACAAAAAGAAGTCCAGTTGCCTCGATTCAAGCTTTTTAAGATTCCCTAATTAGGGTTTGCATTGGGGGTGCTGGAGCCTATTCAAGCATTCACTGAATGAGAGGTGGGGAAACACCCTCCTTTGTACTGATTTAATTCATGTTATTGTTATGCTATTGGAACAATCCTCTTGCACCAGTCACAATATCAGACAACAAATGATTGCACTGAAAACATCATGATGTATGAAAAATTGTATTAACATTTTACTGTAACAAGCATCTCATGATTTTCCAAGATACAGAGAAACTGTAGGTTGTGACTTTGGTGTCACTTTCAGCAATTTTAAACTTAGGAATCAAAAGCTTGCTTTCCACTGATTCCTAAATCCAGTCCTGGAACCCAGTGTCCTGTTTGTTTTAACTGATCAGTATCACAGTTCATTGAGTTTTACAAGGTCTTGATGATCAATTGATCAGTGGAATCTTGGGATGCAAAGCCATACCACAAAAAAAGGAAAATAACTGTTTAATAAACAAACCACGGTCTGGTTTACACATGTAAGCCATTTTTTTCAGTTACATGAAAAATGAATTTTGCGTACAACTCAATACTTTTAAACCTCCACTTTGTTCATCTCCTTCCCCAGAGAGTACCTGTTAGGTACGAATATATGCAGAGATGGCATGTGGAGGTGAAAGGTCAACATTTGCATACCATTGTCTTTCAAGTCAGCTGTATGGAAATATTTTGGATTTAATTCAATTCAATTCAGTTTTATTTGTATGGCGCTTTTAACAATTGACATTGTCGCAAAGCAGCTTTACATAGTAAAAGTAATTTAAAAAGGAATTTAAACATTTTTCTACAACCT
>JBCNYH010000005.1:24943141-24960538 GCA_039654325.1 Tandanus tandanus | reverse complement strand
TGATCTTAAGGGGAACTTGGTGGATTTGTGATGATCTTGAGGGAACTTGATGGATTTGTTATGATCTTAAGGGGAACTTGGTGGATTTGTGATGATCTTGAGGGAACTTGATGGATTTGTTATGATCTTAAGGGGAACATGGTGGATTTGTGATAATCTTGAGGGAACTTGGTAGATTTGTGATGATCTTGAGGGAACTTGGTGGATTCATGGTGATCTTAAGGGGAACATGGTGGATTTGTGATGATTTTAAGGGGAATTTGGTGGATTTGTGATGATCTTGAGGGAACTTGGTGGATTTGTGATAATCTTGAGGGAACTTGGTGGATTTGTGATGATCTTGAGAGAATTTGGTGGATTTGTGATGATCTTGAGTGAACTTGGTGGATTTTTGATGATTTTAAGGGGAACTTGGTGGATTTGTGATGATCTTTAGGGAACTTGGTGGATTCGTGATGATCTTGAGGGAACTTGGTGGATTTGTGATGATCTTGAGGGAACTTGGTGTATTTGTGATGATTTTAAGGGGAACTTGGTGGATTTGTGATGATTTTGAGGGAACTTGGTGGATTCGTGATGATCTTGAGGGAACTTGGTGGATTTGTGATGATCGCACTGATCGTGGCTGAGATTATTACGATGTATTACGATTTGACGCCAATCATGATAGAACATGGGAATTGTAGTTGAGCATAGTAGAGCTTAAATGACCTTAACACAGCATAACAGACCTTGATGCACCATTGTAGGGGATCTTGTTGAACTTGGAAATTAGATTCCTTCAAGTTTCATCTCTTGGATGCACCCTGCCTCCTTTTTTTACCCCAATCGTACTTCAAGCGTGCTCATAAATCATGGAGCTCCACGTGTGTTTGAATCGCAGAGATAGCGGACATCGTGCCCCAGTGTAAACCCAGGGTTAGGTCATTGCTAACAGTAGTTAGGTCACTGGTAGTTCTCATTATTGTTTCACTTTGAACAAAAAGTCAACATGTCAATCCATTTAAAACTATTGCAGTGGCATGTTGGGGTGTTATTTTTACAAATTTTTAGCTTGAAATCTTAAGCATTAATACAGGGTAGTTAATTATTAGACTCGAAAATCCTCCCACATTTCTAAGATAAAGTAAAAAAAGGGTTAAAGATAATCAAATTATTATTTGCACACATGAAACAGTGAGGTAGGAGAGGTGGTGCTAAGGTCTGTCGGTAGCCCAACCCAACTTGAACACCTTGAGCTTAAAAAATTAATGAGTGGTTTCAGCAAGATGGAGCTACGGCACACACAGTTTGAAGATCACTGGAAGTACTGATGGAAATGTTTCCGGATTGGGTGTTCTTGTTGCGTGGTGGAGCGACACGGAGGTGTAGTGGTTAGCACGTCTGCCTCACAGCAAGAAGGCCTGGGTTTGATTCCTAGCTCGGGGGTGTTTTGTATGTGGAGTTTGCATGTTCTCTCTGTGCTTGCATGGGTTTCCTCCTGGTACTCCGGTTTCCTCCCACAGTCCAAAAACATGCACAGCAGGCTAATTGGCTGTTCCAAATCTCCCCTAGGTGTGAGGGTGTAAATGGTTGTATGTGTGTTGGCCATGCAATGGCCTGGTGAGCTGTTCAGGGTGTACCCTGCCTTCGCCCAGATTTGGCTGAGATGAGCGCCAGCCTCCCGCGACCCTAATTAAGATTAAACAGCTTAGAAAATGAATCAATGAATGAATGTTGCGTGGTGATGTTGGGTGGCAGGTCCGTTCCTGTGACTTCACCCTGTGTGATGTTTTTCTGTCTGGATACCATAAATCATGAACCCCAAACTCTTGAAGCCCTTAAGATTTCTATTCAAGAGGAGATAGCCGCTGTTTCACCCAACATGACCCCTCGAGCCATAGCAGCCTTCGGAAATCGCCTCCGAGTGTATATTAGACAATGACGGCCAACATTTGGAGGATGAATGTAAAAAGAAGTTTCGTGTGTGCAAATAATAATTAAATTATATTTAGTGATTTTTCTTCCCCTCCATTTCCATTTGAAAGAGTCATGGAAAAATTTTAACGCCATGCACCCTAAAAATTTTAAGACTCTGCATTGCATGTTCTATATAAAATATTTCAAAAATAAGTTGTATCATATTAAAGCTTGAGACAATAAGAAGTCTTTTGAATCATTGTCAGTGAACTTTTCCAGCACCACTAATATCCTTGAAATTGGATGGGTCTCCCCAAGAGAATGTATTCCCTCCTCGAGTCCAGTTTGGGATAGGCTCGGGATCCTTTCGTGTACTGATAGTCAATACAAGAAGTAACTGGTTTGGAAAACTAGATCATAACATAGTACCAATACAATACGAATGTATTAAAAGGCCAAAATTCTGCCTAATTAATATAGATAGCATTTAAAAGCCTGAGAATGACATCAAGCACCAAACTTCTTTCAAGGATAAACTATACAGATTTGGAATGTTGATGACGTAAAGTTAAAGGTCTTATTTATTGTTGCTCTAAAAAAAGTTTTGAAGGTTACATCCCCTAGGGTTAAATTACAACTGTTTGACAAAGCCTGAATAGTATATTAAGGTGGCATAATGGCGAAGTGGTTAACACGTCCATCTCACAGCAAGAAGGTCCTGGGTCCGAATCCCGGGTTCGATAAGGGTGTTTCTAATTGAAGTTCCCACATTCTCCCTGTGCTTGCGAAAGTTATCTCCAGTTTCTTCCCACAGTCCAAAAACATGCATGTTAGGCTAATCAGCTGTTCCAAATTGCCCTGGGTGTGAGTGCTGAATGGTTGGGTACATGTATTGGCCCTGCAATGGATAGGAGAGCTAATCAGAGTGTACCTCGCCTTTGCCCAGAGTTGGCTGGGATAAGCTTCAGCCTCCACGCAACCATAGTAGGATCAAGCAGTTGAGAAACGAAAGGAATGAATAAATGAATTCAATAATAAAATAATGTCTTTAAAATGTAGCAATTAGCAATACCATGTGGCTGCATGCCGCACCTGATTTGAGCTGCACTCAATGTAATGACAGCCCCGGTGCCAATAGGGCTAAATTACTGAAGAGGAAATCATGAGAGAAGGTCTAGAATATCTCTCTTTCATCTTAGGTTCTACTTTTTCCTTTTGATCACCGGATGGCTTCTAGTCAGGGGTCTGTATTCAGCTCTCTCCGGCCTCCAAACTAAACAAATTACTTCCCCGACTCAGACATGTATCAGCACACGTGTATGTGTGAGGGACGGTAAACAAAACACTATGAGAGAGAAGACAAACATAAAAAACAGCAGAGGTCCTGTTGCATAGATTTCAGGTCAGGTCTTTCCCACACACAGACAAACACACACTCACACACACACACACACACACACACACACACACACACACACACACACACACACACTTTCAAAGAATACCTCACCCATCTGGTTTTCATTGTAGTTTTCCTTCAACGACCTTCTAAAAAACCAATATGAGAGACAGATGCCATGTGGTGCTTTTACAATTTTCAGACAAAGAAGAAACACGTTACGCAATCCCGACAAAGTGTCAACCCCCCCCCTCCCCCCCCCCCCCCCCTCGACTTTGTCCCAGAGACACTTCTTCGATGTAGTCACTAATTCTCAGAGAACTCACTGACATCATAGCTTCAGGCTAGTGTTTTATATAAGGAAATGCAAATATCTAAGGATTAACCAATAAGGATAAGGTTCACTGAAGGGGAAAGGATTAGCTTCTGGTTGCATTTCACTTTATATAAGTGAACTTTGACCTCTGAGATCACAAGCTTCATATTAATTATAATAATTATAGTCTGTAGTCTACAGAACTACGGTTCTACGCTAAGGTTACAGCTACATCATCTTCAACATATCACAGTGATAATAATCAAGTTTGCATGTTCTCCCTGTCCTGTTGTGGGTTTCCTCTGGGTACTCCGGTTTCCTCCCACAGTCCAAAGACATGCCCATTAGGCTAGGCTAACTGCCTGTTCCAAATGGCCCATAGATGTGAATGTGATGGTTGTGTGAGCGTGTGTGTGTGTGTGTGTATTGGACCTGCAATGGACTGGAAAGCTGCTCAGGGTGTACCCTACCCAGAGTTGGCTGAGATAGGCTTCAGACTCCCCGCAAAGCTAATAAGTATAAATGGCAAATGAGTGGGTGAGTCAGTGCTTGAGTGGGTAATCAAGTTATTTGGTGTATAGCATGTTTCTCATCTGGTATGACAGTAGCCTTCAGAATTATTATAGACTGTTTCTTTGACATTTAAAGGTTGGATGTGCTTTTCTGGGTGGCAGGGTGGTGTAATGGTTAGCACATTCAAAATAAAATGAAAATGAACATGTGTGAGCATTTTTGTTAAGACAGACAGTTCAGTACTCATTATTAGTACGTAGACTTCATTATCCATACCGACTTGCATACCAGAGAAACTGAACCTAATTCCATCTGACTTTGAACAAGAGGTGGGGTTCACCCTGAACTGACTGCCAGTCTATTGAAGGCATATTGACTGCCAGTCTATTGAAGTCTTATTGGCAATTTAGTGTCGCCAGCTGACCTAAAGTGTACCCCGCCTTCACCCGGAGTCGACTGAGATAGGCGCCAGCCTCCCCGCGACCCTAATTAGGATTAAGCGGCTTAGAAAATGAATGAATGAATGTTATTGTTGAATGAATATAAACCCAAAGCTGTCTGTCATCAGTTCAACCATTCATTACTTAATAACTGTTTTTATTTCTCTTTCCTTCTCTGCCTGATATTCCTTATGTCTTAATGTTCTTGATAGCAATTTTGCCACCTCTATCTTTTCTGTAGAGGCAGATATAAAACTCCAGCATGAGATGGAGCTCAGACATATTTTATGTGATGGTGAATAAATAATTTGGCAACTGACGATGCCCATAACAGCCAGAAGGGAATGAGTTGCAGATGGTCACACATTTCCTTCTGCTTTAGATATAAAATAAACAATATAACATTTTAAGCAAATTTTAGGGAAATTAATTAATAATAAAAGACAATCACATGTAGTAGTCGAGTTCCTCAAGTTCAAGTTCCTTGCGCAGGACGGTTTAGTCTACTGCATCATAAACAAGGATTAGACATCTGCCTCATTAATTAGTGGTGTGTAGGCTTCAAGAGATCAGGCTAAATGTTGTAATCATTACACATAAGCACAAACATCTTCAAACTGCTGGATATTCACTGTAGAAATGCACAAGAAATGTAGCGATGAACATCTTGTTATTTAAAAAAAAATTGATTACATGCATTGAGAATTTGTGTACAGTTTTAAATTTAAGCATCAATTTAATTTTTAAGGATTGATCAGCGACAGATCATGCAAGTGGGGCAAAATACAATGTTAGACAGAGATCACACGGTCAGGTTTAATATTTATTTTATTTACACAGTCAAATTTTAAGAGTTTTTTTAAACCCAACCATTTTATATTAAATGTAATAATTAAAAATCATGAAGTTACACATTAAGGGTTAAGTGGCATTGATTCCTTCTGCCGCAGCATTTTCTTTTAATATACAACACTTTACAGATGACCATCAGTAACCCTTCCATATATGGTAAAGGGCGTCTTTTGACTAGGCCTTATGAAGAAACATTCATTCATTCATTTTCTAAGCCGCTTAATCCTAATTAAGGTTGTGGGGAGGCTGGCGCCCATCTCAACTGACTCTGGGTGAAGGCGGGGTACACCCTGAACAGTTCGCCAGACCATTGCAGGGCCAACATACACAACTATTGGAGCTAACACTCCATTAGATGTTGGTGGAGATTCATACATCATGATCCGGGTCGAGTTTACCTTTGTGGGACAGGGGCAATTTTACCAATTTTGTGTACAACTCGATTAGTAAAGCCTACAATGCTCCCACAAAAGCAGACATGAAAATGAATAGGGAAATGAGCCACCTAGGTGGGGGTTTGCACTCTTTCAGTGCTTTCCTGTTTGTTTTTGTGTATACCTTTTAGTTTATAACAGTGCTTTTAATTATTTCTTGATTATTGGCTATGCTTGTATGTATGTTCTGCTGGCTGTCACTGAAATGTCCATGGGGTCTGCTCAGCAGTTACTCTTGTCTACATTCCTCTCCCATCCCTGGAATCTCGCAAAAGTTCTGCCGGCCCACATTTAGGAAATGGAGACAGACATGTTTTATTTGCACTTCTTACATGAATAACAATGACACGCTGTGAAGCCTGGGAAAATAAACCGAAATATGCTAGCAGTGTAACTCATGAAAAATGAAGAGGTGCAGATGTTCTGTAAATCATGTAAAGGATTTATTTACAGTGTTGGCAGACCAATTTTACAGGGCCCTAGTTATGAGGCAAAATGAATAATTTAAGGGTGATGAACTTAAATGTGAGTTTTCAGTCTTGAATCTAAAACAGAATAAGACAGTATCAGGACAGAGTAATTATTGCAATAATTAAAACAAACAGTTGCTTGCATTGTGTTCTGATATAGTTTCAGAGCTTGTTGTGCTTTTTTCTTTCTCTATAGTGGTATACATTTTTCCCCCAGCCTACCTAATGCTACTTCTTACTCATTCTTTCACATCCTTTGTAGAATCCAGTCTGTCCGAGAATTCTGTTGCATCTAGCATCTGCTGTGAACATATACAAAATTAACTCATAGCATTAATTTTTTTATTTCATAAAAAGTGAGTCATAATCCTGTCAGTTCTCTAATGAACAATTGCTGAAGGTGAGGTGAATGTCACTAAATAGTCAGTATTCAATGCAGTGACATCCACCGAGGCTGAGGTGAATACGTGTTTCAGTATATACTACATGGGAACATAAGCAAAAAATAAAGGCACTTTAAAGCAAGATATCTATGGTTTATTTTTACATTTTTTAATCATAACAGTAGCAGATGACCTCTGTGTGCACGTGCATCAGTCAGCACGCTTTGTAACTGTGCTTTTACTTATTTAGAGTTTTAGTATATACTACAAGAAAACAAAAGAAAAGGAAATTTAGGATTTGCAAGATTTTCACAAAAAATTATAGTTAATTTTTACATTTTAGTAAGCATGAGACAAGTGAGTAATAAGTCATTACTGAATGAGGAGAAGTATGATATGGAGAATTATTCAATGGTATTTACCGAGGCTGATACTAAATAATTCTCTGTATCATATCAAAGCCAAACTATGTAATTGTTTTATTACTCATTGAAAAAATACATAAAAATATATAAGTAGGCAGTGTTGAGTATCTGATAATTATACTTGACACTTGGTGGAACTAGGTACTTGGAATAGGGAAGCCTACCTTGCTGAGAGAGCAGAGAAAAAGTAGAGCTGATGGCTATGGCTGATGCAAAAGTCACGTAAGCTTTATGTATTTGCAGTTAATTGCCTTATTTTTGTGTAATTTCCCCCAAAATAATTTATTTATAATGCTGCATTTGTAGTGGTAATTCAAAAACTATTTTCATATCATCAGTTAACTGTGTTGTTCAGCAGGGAAAGTAGCCTTTTCAATGGCCTCAAAGATTTATTTGTGCTTCCCTCCATTACCAACAATGACCATCTGCTAATAATGGTGCCATTCTGATTCAGGACTCTCAGGACAGGTATTTCTACCTAAAGAGAGAAATGAAAGCATTTCAAGACAAAGCCCCGGCAAAAAATCTTAACTGAAATTAAAACTGAAAACAATTATATGTAAATAATTTTTGACCTCTGTTACACTCAAAACAAAACTGCAGCATATTGTTTAATATTTAACCTCGTTCATTTTATTGAAGGGCTGCCTCACAGCCAGACGGTCCTGGGTTCAAGTCCTGGTCTCGAGGGTGTTTCTGTTTGAAGTTTGCATGTTCTCCTTGTGCTTGTGTGGGTTTCCTCTGGGTACTCAGGTTTCCTCCCACAGTCCAAAGACATGCCCGTTAGGCTAATTGGCTGTTCCAAATTGCCATAAGGTGTGAGTGTGAATTGTTATGTGTGTGTTGGTCCTGCGATGGACTGGCAACCCTAGTAGGAATTAGTGATGTGGCGAATAAAAGAATGAATTATTTCCATTGTTATGAAATAGCTATAGATGAATGAAGGTTCTTAATCAGTGCCATCGCAGGGATAGGAGATCACAGGTGAGGATGCGCTCTTGCCCTTTACACACAGAAATTCCTTCAGATTCCTTGTGTAGTGGAGGGTGAAATAATCCAAATCCCTTTATATCTTTCTTTGAGGAATATTGTTTTAAACATTTAAATATTTTTTTATGCATTTTTTTGACAATCTGGTGAGCCTTGCTCTTCAACCACTATGTAAATCCTGGATACTGCTCTTATACCAAATAACGATTACAATCACCTGTTGACATCACCTGTTTCAAATCACATCAATATGTTATTGTTTACCTTATTACTAGCCCGTGTTCCGCAGGATATTGTATGTGCTTTTTGTCTGTGTTTTTTGTTTTTGAGTGCATGCTTGGTCCAAGTTAATTATTCTGTTTAGCAAGCCACTGATTAGCTGAATCAAATGTTTAGATAATTAGAAGCATGAATATGCATGTGTCCGAAGACTCAGAAGAGGTAAGTTTTTAAATTCGAATTTCTCCACTAATGACATAGTAACTAATGTCATGACAGTATTAATGTTATTAGTAGTAAACACATCATTCAGGTAACGTAACTTTAGGCCCTTTTAAACAATACTAATTAATGTTCTTTAAACTAAAATATTGCAGTGGTGGCTCAGTGGTTAAGGTGCTGGCTAAATGATACAAAGAAAAGGTGGAATCTTGCTATAGTGGCTCAAACATCAGGCACACGTGGAGTGGGCTAAAGACTATCACTGACTACCAGGGGAAGAGCTACAACATGGGGGAGGTGACTGCTTCTGTACCTGAGGAGCTGAACACCTTCTATGCCCGCTTTGAGAACCACAGCAAGCCGGAGTTTCTGTCAGAGGAGAACACCTGTCCTTTTCAGATCCCTCAGGCAGACGTGTGTAAATACTTTAAAAAGGTAAACACACGGAGAGCTCCTGGACCAGACAACTTCCCAGGACCGGACAACATCCCAGGCCGTGTTCTCAAAGCAGTGCTCAGGAACTGGCGGATGTGTTCATGGACATTTTTAACCTTTCATTGCTCTTGTCTGTCGTCCCCACATGTTTCGAGAGGACCACCACTGTCCCTGTCCCGAAGAAACCTAATGTGAGCTGCCTCAATGATTAAGTAGCACTGACCTCCATCATGATGAAGTGCTTTGAGCGTAGAGGCTTCTACACTGCATGCTACACTCAACCCATTTCAGTTCACCTACCGGTCAAACAGATCCACAGACGATGATAGCACTGGCTCTGCACACTGCCCTCTCACACTTGGACCACAAGAACACTTATGTGCGTACACTGTTTATTGACTACAGCTCCGCTTTCAACACCCCCATCCAGGCTTGTCATGAAGCTCCGGGATCTACACGCCAGAGGTGGAGACAGTTAGTTCCTACAGGTTCCTGGGGATCAACATCAATGAGGATCTGAGCTGGTCACATCACATGGGTGTGTCACGAAAGCAGCGAGACAACGGCTCTTCTTTCTTCGGCGGCTGAGGAGGTTTGGCATGGACTCCAGAATACTCACCAACTTCTACTGACGCACCATCAAGAGTATTCTGTCTGGCTGCATCACTACCTGGTATGGCAGTTATAATGCTCTGGACCTCTACAGAGGGTGGTCAGATCTGCACAACACATCACCAGGACTGAACTGCCAACCATCCATGACCTCTACACACAGCGCTTGAGAAAGAAGGCCCAGCGGATCCTGTCTGATCCCAGCCACCCCAGCCACACACTCTTCATGCTCCTGCCGCCGGGCAGACGGCACAGGAGCATCCAGACTCGCACCAACAGATTCAGAGACAGTGTCTACCCACAAGCCATCAGGCTGCTGAAGTGCTGACATTTTGCGCACAACATTTTGCGCACAACATTTTGCACACTCACTGTATACACACACACACCACTACCTCTGCACTACAACCTCTTCAGTATTTCTTTCAAGTATTCTGTATTTATCCCACTGTATAATATAACTTATTTTGCCTGATATTTTTTATTTCTTGTACTTATATAGCTTTTATTTTTTACTTTATATTTTATCGAAATGTTTGTTTTATATGCAATAATTATTTCTTTATGTGCAATATTTGTTTTTTATGTGCAATATTGAGGGGGACCTGAGTCCAAGAATGTCACTGCCGGCAGTGATGCTCCATTGTTACCTGTATATGACAATAAAACTTGAAACTTGAAACTTGATCCGAAGGTTGGTGGTTAAAACCCCACTATCACCGAGTTGTCACTGCTGCCCCCCAAGTGCTGCTAACTGGGTTATCAAAGGCCAGCCATGTCTCTCACTGTCTGAGGCATGTAAAAGAACTATTGCTGTCATTCGAAAAGAGTAGGCCATTAGATTGCTGTCAGCGTGTTTCAGCCCTGCAATGGCCTGGTGAGGTAAAACCAGGTTTTTCCGTCATATTGCCAAATAGTGAAGCATGTCAAATATATCCCTTTAGTGACATTTGGCATTGCGTATTATGAGCATGTGCAGGTGCTGGGCCATGAAAACCCATTTGGAAAGCTCCTGATGTACAGTTTCTTTGTTGATGTTGCTTATGGAGAGGATATGGAGCACTTGGTAATTCTGCTCTGTGGGACTTTGTGATATATTGCTTTTTGGCTAAAGTGCTGTTGCTCCTAGATATTTCCATTTTACAATGAAAATACTTGAAGTGTTCTTAAATTACAATAAATAACACATCCAGTTAAGTGGCACAGCTTAAGAAGGGCAGGAATGTCACAAAATAGCTTGTGGCAAAGGTGGCATCCTATAACATTGCCATGTTGAAAGTCACCAAGCCTTTGTGTACAACCTATTCTACTGCCCATGTTAGTCAATAGAGATTGCATGGATAAAGAACTTTATCTGTCAGCACCTGAACTCAATGTATAGGAGGGGTATCCAAATACATTGGCCATATAGGTTTTGCTTTTCTGCCTTCTTGGTTGTCAATCGCCAATTTGAGAACCGCTAGTGATAATATACAGTATGTGTTGATAGGTGTGTGGGTACCATGCGAAAATCTAGTATTTTACACAAACCTTGATATGAAACCTAGAACAAGGAATTATTTCGGGGCATATGTGTGTAGAAAACCTGTAATCACATCTTCTAGACCATAAAGAAATCACAAAAAACATATATATTAATTTATAATAATAATGCATCCCGGCGGCCAAGGTGGCACGGTGGTGTAGTGGTTAGCACTTCCACTTCACAGCAAGAAGGTCTTAAGTTCGAGTCCTGGGCTTGGCGAGTGTTTTCTGCATGGAGTTTGCACGTTCTCCGTGTGCTTGCATGGGTCTTCTCTGGGTTTCCTTCCACTGAAGACATGCACAATAGTCTAAGTGGATATTCTTAATTGCTACTAACTGTGAATGATGTGAGGGCGTTGGCCCAGCGATGATCTGGTGAGCTATTCACAGCATACTCTGCTTTTACCCAGAGTCTCCTGGGATGGGCTCCAAACTCTCAATCCATGACCCCAATACTCTTCTCCCCTATCTTGTTTAAAAAAAAATAAAAAATTTAATAAAAAAGCCTATCACTGCTCACATTCCAGAAACTTTCAGTTTCTTTTCTTACTCAACTAATTTCAGAATAAACTTGTTTTATTTCTGTCCTCAGATGGGAACAAGACTTAACAATGTTATCCAGATAATACTTTAGGCTAATTACTTAATTACAAACTTTCTTGGATAGTAGAAGCTAAATAAGCCCTTTGCTTCAATGACTTCAATTGAAGTGAAAATGGTTTGCAGGTAATAAAAACCACTCACCATAAAAAGCCAAATTAAGAGTACTCAAAAAAATAGAGCCAACACTATAAACCAGAGGCAGTGGTATCTCAGTGGTTAAGGTTGAGGCAAGTGCTTGGATTGTATTCTCTTTGAATATTTTGAATAAACTGTCCTTTCTTTAACAGGTAAAGCCTATGAGATCACATATGTCCGGCTGAAGTTCTACACCAGTCGCCCAGAGAGCTTTGCCATTTACAAACGCACAAATGAGGCAGCACCTTGGCAGCCATACCAGTTCTACAGTGCGTCCTGCCATACGACCTATGGGACGAGCTCCAAGGGCTTCATCCGACCTGGAGAGGAGGAAAGAAAAGCACTCTGTACAGATGAGTTTAGTGACATCTCACCTCTAACAGGAGGAAATGTAGCTTTCTCTACACTTGAAGGAAGACCCAGCGCCTACAACTTTGACCAGAGCCCAGTGCTACAGGTTTGCGCATTTATGGTTTTCAGTTTTCATTCTAAGGCTGAAGAATTTTCACATAATATGATTGCATATTATGCAAAGTAAATTAATGTTTGCCCTTCTGCTAGCTGGATTTTCTCTGAGTGTAAATGGTATTTAGATGCTAGAATGGTCCTCGGTTTGCCTTTCAAAAAGAATATTGCCTAATTGCATGATTAGCTGTAGTACTATTTAACTAATCAACCTCCTTTTAAAGTTGATTTTAAACTGTATGATTGCGGTAGTGATGGAATGTTTTACCTTTCGTTCAATGTACAGTGAGGATCATCTTACTGTGTTAAAACAAGCTTACCATCCAGAGTCACATAATCAGAAATATTCTATATTGTGAACTTGAGACAGACAGAGAAAGATAGTTTTCTGTCTATTAGCATATTACACTTTGCCACCGTCACAACGGTATTTGTAGCTGTTTTGTTTATTTTCTACAATCCAACGCAGCCCTCCTACTGGAGGCTATTAGATAAGTACTGCAGAAATGGTCACATGGGCGGCATAGTGGTGTAGTAGTTAGCACGTCTACCTCACAACAAGAAGGTCCTGGATTTGAGTCCCAAGCGCGGTAAGGTTGTTTCTGTGTGGAGTTTGCATGTTCTCCCGATGCTTGCATGGGTTTCCTCCAGGTACTCCGGTTTCCTCCCACAGTCTAAAGACATGCACATTAGGGTAACTGGTTGTTCCAATTTGCCCCAAGTTGTGGGGCAAATGGTTGTGGGATTGTGAATGGTTGTTTGTGTGTACTGGCATTGCAATGGTCAGGCGAGCTGTTCAGGCTGGACCCTGCCTCCGCCCAGTGTCGGGTGAGATAGCCTTGAGGTTTCCCACATTTTGTCACATTACAACCACAAGCGTAAATGTATTTTATTGGTATTTTATACGATAGACCAACACAAAGTGGCACATAATTGTGAAGTAGAAAGAAAATGATGCATGGTTTTCAAAATTTTTAACAAATAAAAATCTGAAATGTGTGGCATGCATTTGTATTGAGCCATGATTTTCGCCTGCGGCACAGTTATCACCTGCAGTGTCATGATGATGTCTACTTCCATGTGCAATCAAAGTGACTGGAAGCAAGAATAGAAGCTTGCAAAATGCTACAATCTAATATATTCAACATTAAATGCACTTATTAAACTTTTCCAATGACTAGTGGAGCAAACACACTCATTTACTGACCTGACATGTGGTACCAATTAAAGTCATGCAGACGATTCAGATTTTCGATTCCTGTGTTTGATAAAAATGTATTAAAGAAGCATTATTATAGAACGCGTGGGCACACAGAGCTTCCTCTGACCTTGCGCAAGATACTTTGAAATGTGAACGTGTTTGTCTGTTCACAGTCCACTAGGACCGAGCACGCACTCATGGACTGCGGACAGACAAACACACACACAGTTTCCTGTGTAACGAAAATCAGCAAAGTTTGAATTGTATGTTGAAATGGAAATTAAAACAGAAAACAATGATTTGTAAATAATATTAGGTTTGTATTGCATACAAAACAGTGCATGTACAATACAGTTCAATTCATTTTCATTTCTATAAAACTTTTTGCAATTGACATTTTCACAAAGCAGCTTTACAGAACTAAAAGACTTGGTTAGGAATTTAAACTGATGATTTTAAACATTTATTTATTCATTCACTTTCTAAGCGACTTAATCCTAATTAGGGTCACGGGAGGTTGGCCCGTCTCAGCCAACTCTGGGCAAAGGTGGGGTACACCCTGAACAGCTAATTTTGGAATAAACCATCTAGGAACAGCCAGTTAGCCTTTTTATTTGGGGTTCCCTTCAAGCAAACAGCAAAAAAAAAACAACAACAACAACAACTTATGGACAATATTACATTACCATTAACATTAATATGGGGGGAGGGGGTGATGATAATAATTATTAAAATCTATATGTAAAAAAGCAAAGCCAAAACATCAAATATAGATTAATCCTGCCATTAATCACCAAAGACGCTTTCATGATTAGGCTCTAGTGTAAAAAATGGAAGGTAGTCAGCTGGAGTGTACTTTGAGCCTGTGTACCGGTGGGCTCGGTGCATGTTCAGCTGAATTAAAGAAGAAACTATACTCGCACACTCTTCAGTGTCTTGACATGGCTTTCTAGGTCAGGGAAGTAGATCAAGATGCTGTCTGTGTAGGCTTTGATGAACTTCCCTAGCATGTCTTTTAATCCATCAGTGATCCAGCAGTGGAATACACTTGGCATGCCAGATAGCCCATATGGCATTATGGAGTATTCTTAACAGACAAAGTGGTACTTCCACTCATCCTTTTGGGAAATAGGTACCACATTATATATGCTGCATAGATCAAGCTTAGAGAACATTTTGCATGAACTGAGCTGTTCCAGGGCTGAGGGAACAAATCACAGAAGATACTTTTTATTTTACTGTAACTTAGTTAAGTCCATAGTTAATGCATTGCCTGAGACTCCTTTCTTTTCTCTTAACAAAGAATAACCAAACTAAAGGAGGAAGGTGGACAGACAGATGTAATTCTGACAGGACGTCTATGGCACAGTGGTAGGGTCTGTGAGACGGGAGACTACTGGCATGCTCAACACCTCAGCAAACTCCTCTTACACCTCTGGGATGCTTACAGAGACTGAGTTGCTGGGAATTTTTACTGGGGAAGCCACGGTGAGCTTGGGGATATGTACATGGCTTTAGAGACTTGCCATTTCTCTGTCTCCCTGTCCTGGCAAGATGTCTGTGGGAACCCCAGAATGGGGGGTTGGATCCTGGCTACTGTGACAAGGAATAGTTTTTTTCAGTGTGCAGACTGCTGACTTGGAACTGGACTGCATTGTAATTACAGTTTTTAATGAGACCCCTGTTAATGTTACACATTTTTAGGGTGTGCTGGAGAGACTGCAAGGGAATCTGCAGTCTCACAACTGGGTCGATGTTAGAGAACTTTCAGCTCCAGAGTCATTTAGGGCTTAGAGGAGAAAGGCAAATTCTGAGAATCTTATCTGTACACCAAACATCAGTGATTGGGATGAAGGCTTAACCAAACTTAGTGAAGGTGTGGTGGTGTGAGTAATGGAGTCTTAACCAATAGTGAATGATTGCAGCTACTTCTCTTAGCACGACACCATGAAAGTACATGATTTGATTCTCCACAGTAGAAACACAGCCTGTCCTCCTGCGTTTGACTGTATTCAGAAAGGCTTAGATGTCAATGAGGGACTTGGAAGAGGTCTGTTTGTCAAGATAGGCCAGATCTGTGAGTATCTCAGGATGGAGGACTGGGGAAAGTGGCCTTTAATGCAGGTTCAATTTATTTGCTCTTAGCTGCATTTTTGTGGAAATCAAGCGCATACTTTGCAACCCATCTTTTCCCATCTTTGCACTTTTAAGAGCTGATCAAAGACTCACTAAAATACATCAAATGTTGGTCATGTGAAGCTGTAAGTTCTCCACCTTTCTCTCATTGTGGTTTCCCACCTCAGCACGTTACCAGTATGTACAGTAGATGAATGAATTGGGCTACCTTCTGCTGGTCGACTATTAGCTAGGAAATGCCCTTGTTACTTCAAATAAATATTGACTGATAAGGTAATGGTGGCAATTGTTCATTGTGGCAATACAGTCCATTGCAGGGCCAACACATACAACCATTTACACTCACATCCACACCTAGGGGCAATTCGAAACAGCCAATTAGCCTAATGTGCATGTCTCTGGACTGTAGGAGGAAACCGGTGTACCCGAAGGGAACCCATGCAAACACAGAAACCTTCTCGCTGAGCCCAGGACGTGTTAACCACTACACGACAATGCCACCACATTTTTTTTCTAAGAAGCAAAAAAGTTCATAGCATAACATGGTCAAATGAAGCAGTTTTTTAGATATTTAAACATAGCAGACAGAGCTTCAGGGTTCTGCGCAATAAACAACAAGACTTTGCAAAGGCAAACACTAAAGGCAAAATCTTGTATGTGCAGGCTGATTGAAAAGCAAGCCTCCAGGGCTTAGCACAGCAGAGTACAATCGAAAGGAAGAGCACTTGTATGCGCTTGTAATTCTTATCTCTTTCCCTACATCCAATGTCACATTTACACTAGAGGATTTTTTAACAGTAGCATGCGTTTTAGACAACAAACCGGGAAAAATCAGAAAAGATATCTCAAAAAAATGTTATCAAGTACTAAAGACTCTATTGAATACTTTACACTGTATGCTCCCTTAAACTTAGTTCCAGGTTCTAATAGTCTGCTGTCTGCAGTTTTGCTTTGAGTTAGTTTTAATTTGTTTTTACCTTGGCACCATGTTTTTTTTTTTTGCTTAACTGCCAAGCCATTTTAAGAGACAAGAAAAGAAGTTTAAGATCAGATATCTAGACTTTCTAGATCTGAATTAAATTTAAATAAAATTTAAAGATAAGTGAAATAGACGCCCTGTTTTTCAATGCACGCCCCTTTTCATTCCTATTAGGCAACATAGAAAATCGCACTGCTACTCTATGGTGATACATGAATTAAATTTGCCGGATGGTATTAGACCTTTCTGTTTGCTTAGTCTGGATTGCTTTAATGAAAAAAAAAACCTGTGCAAAAGGGCAGCAGGGAGCTTGATATGTGGAGTCTTTCCTCAATTATTACCTCCGCCGCCGCTTGGCAGGAGAGGTTATGTACTCACCAGCATCTGTTTGCTTGTTTGTTTATTAGCAGAATTGCACAAAAACTACTGAGCGTATTTTCTCCAAACTTGGTGAAAGGAAAGGGTATGGGCTTGGCAAGAACCCCTAACATTTTGGAGCAGATCTATCCTAAAAATCCAGGAATTCACTAAAGGCTTTTTAACAAAGATGGATTATGCAAAAACTACTGATCTTGGTGGAGGGGAGATTTCTGGTCTTGGAAGGAACCCCTTAAACTTTGGAGGTGATCCGTGTATGAGATCATCGGGTAAAATGTTCATCTGATGCCCACTATTCAATTCAATTCAGTTTTATTTGTATAGCGCTTTTTACAATTGACATTGTCACAAAGCAGCTTTACATAGT
>JBCNYH010000005.1:24929586-24940515 GCA_039654325.1 Tandanus tandanus | reverse complement strand
GACCTGGGTGAGCATGTAGAGTGAGGGAGCGACAGCATCCCAACGCTACAGTTTACCAGAACTCTCTATGCCTGAGAGAAGGCGACATTTCGTTATAACTACGCCAAGTTATAATAATTCATTTGTGCCTGGCAGAGGTACTTTGCACTTTATGACTCATTATGCAACTCATTATGCAATAGAACAAGTGCTGACATAAATTTAAAAACAAGATTTAACACTTTGTTTTTGCATACAAATCAGTTCCATGAGAATCACTCTATGTTGATGTTTTTTACTATTAAGGTACTTACCTCGGTACTTCTCTCATCCGCTCAGGATTTCCCTCTTACCTGTCAATCAGACCAATGCTAAACAATCATGGGTGTTGCTGAGATTATATATGTGGAAGAGTAGGTAGCACTTCCGAGTGCTCTTTACTCTGAGTATTTTGATGTTCTTTGTGATTAGGTATGCGAGATTAATTTTTTTCACTGTTAGAATGACACCTCTGACACCTTTGGGATCAAGATACCTTTTTGTTATTTCCACTTTGGGGGTCTGTGGTCAGTTAAGAAAAGTGCACTTGCAGGGGCCCATTTCTAAAACCATTCTGAGTGTCTCTCTTTTCTTCATTTCTTGGCAGTCCCCACAGGGTACAATAGCTACAACAGGTATGAGGACTATAGAATTCATAGTTTTTATGAATGGTCCTTCAAACATGGAAAAATTACAAACCTGCACTTTGGTCTGACGTGGCAAAACAACCTTTGGTCTATGTTTGATTCTGAAATCACAAGATATCATCCTAAAGTAACTTTAGGTGGTATATTCTCATCTGTTTATTGCCAGTTATAGGTGCTATTTTCTTTACAAAGAGCTCAGCAAAGAGTAAAGCAATGAAAATTTGGGAAAAACATGGTACAAGAGCCAACTTTGTGTCAAATTTGAAATGTCGTGGAAGAAAATCCTTCTAGATAATGACATCTGGTTTAGTGCATTCGTCTCACCCTACTCTATGGATTCATGTCAAACACGCTGCATAAAAATATTGGCAAATTTTCAGAAATTTGTGAAAATCCACAAAAATAGCAAAATAAATAAATAAATAACCCTGAAGGTCAGTGCAGTGCAAAATCCAAACTGTTCAAGTTATTTTATTGAATTATTTATTTTATTTATGTATCATATTAAGCATATATACATATATATATATATATATATATATATAAATGGGATTTCTCTTGAATATTTCTACTGGTTAGAAATATGAGACATGGATTTTGCAGCTCATAAAGAAGGGCAAAAAAGCTCAAAATCAGATTCTTCACCAAAACCTGATGAATATATTCATAAGAGTAAACTCAAATTTTGAATTTAAGAATATTGAAATCTGGTTAATCGGCTAATGAGTAGATATGTCTTAAAATTGAAAAAAAGTTATTTTAAAAATAACTAAATTTCAAGACAAGTTTTTTTAAATTTTAAACAAGAACATGGCCATTATCACCTTTCATATTCATGAGCTACTCTGTGAGTCAGAGACTAAACTGTGCACATTGTTAATTTTGTTCTCTTTACAAGGCTCACAAAAAAAAAAGGTCTGGCTGGTGTAATTTATTTTATTTTTAGGGCAAAATCTTGGGGAGATTTTTAAGTGGTTTTGCAAGATATCTGTTATATCCTAGTGCAGGGATTGCTGACTTATTATATAATAATAATAATAATAATAATAATAATAATAATAATAATAATAATAATAATAATAATGTGGACAACATGGTGGCATGGTGGTTATTTATCTGCCTTTTCAAAATGCATGACCTCAGAACATTTGTTTACATTTATTATATTTAGCAAACCCCCTTGTCCAATGCAACAAATATTTTAAAATACCATTTATACAACTGGGCAGTTGAGGTGTAATGGACTTGCTCAAGGGCCCAACAGTGGCAGCTTGATAGTAGAACCGCCAACCTTCTGATCAGTAACCTAGAGTCTTAACTACCGAAACACCATTGTCCTAACTAGGATTTCGAATTTAGTTTGCCCGTTGTACTCGAAGTTTGTTTTACTGGTCAAAAAAAGGCATAAAAGAAAATCAGCAGTTCATCATAGCAACTTAGAGTTACTGTTCAGTCCCGCAGCACGTGCATGACTGCTCCGCTCTATTACAGGAACAGTTACAGACCTTTTGATCACACCCTGTGCAAGTGACCAGGTTCTATGACAAGAGGGATTCAGATGTTAAAAATAAGAACCTTACTGAGGAAATGAACAAAGGAAAGAGTCAAGATGCATGCATAGTAAATGGTTTTTACAGTCAAGCGATCTTCCAACAGCATAAATGATAAAAAAAGGAAACAGGGCAAGAACAAATGTGACCCGCTCCAGTGTAATACGGATTAAGTTTCAAGGTAGTGTTTTGAGTAAGAACCAAAGTTAAAAATGGCTTGCCTGAACGAAAATGCGATATCGCCAAAAAGTCATCCTTCAAAGCATAATCTTCGACATGAGCAAGTACAAATATCCATAAACACAATCTACCCATGCTAAAATGCTTGTTAATGAAAGGGTTCAAGTGTCCAAGTTGTCCAAGTTGTTGTAAAACAATAGAAATATCCACTTATTTTACTGATTTTCAAATCGCTTTTGTGATTGCTCAGGGTATTTCCTTATTATTTATACTCGATAGCAGAATACTCCACCTACTTACAGAATCCCAGAAGGATCCCTGAATCATATCACGGTAAACCAAGTAGAAGTCTAAAAACAGACATGACTCAGTGTAAATAGAACTGTTGCTAGGAAGACGCTAGGAAGATTGCACTGATTGGTTGAGAGCCGGATTCATTTAGTTTATGGATGGTAGAGAGTTTCAAATGCGGACATTCAGAAACTGGTTCTGTAACTGTAATTGCTATTTTCGTAGAAGTAGCAATTTTCCTGATTAGCGACGTATAAAGTGATGTAACTCAGTCAGTTTTCATGCTATAGTCATGTATTATACCTCATTTTAAAGCAGATTCAATTCTCTTTCCAAATATCAGTATGTCCAATTTCCTACTTAATCCATATTATGCTGGAGAGGGTCACACATTACAACAGGAGTGCTAGTGCACTTACAAACTGGTTATGAGCGAAGAGACCTATAAATAAATATGTAATAAGCTGAAATAAGAAACAGCTCTGTGTGATGTACAGGTGCACATGCAAGCCTGTATTGTAACTTAGGAACTGAAGTCTAGGTGTATAGTCCAGCGCTACGAACATGGAAAGAGTTGTTCAGCTGTGCCAAGTTTGTGAGTCATGCCGCGCAGTACTTAATGCAGGAGAAAATTCATGACAAAAATAGCTCTCTCAGTTCTATTATACAATACCATTTCTCTTCATGTATTGTCTATTTGTATAAAATCTTCAATAAATCTTATTTTGTTCTATGCTACTCTTAACATCATTTAAATTCCGGTAACATTGAGTCCCCTTTACTGTTTTTATTCATATTTTCTCAGCCAGCATTTTGTATCTTAATAACAGATGAGCTGCTGGTGTGTATTCTTATATCCTTATGTGCTTTTCCCCCTCACTTCTACATAGATAAATAAATTGGCTTGAATAAAAATGGTCACCTTGTAACCTGCCGCTTAGATATTTCTGCAGAAGTAATGGATTATCTCAAAGGGGGCTTGTTTTCCAGTTTGTATGACATTATTATCAGGTTTTGTTCCCTCCATAAAATATCCACACCAAACATGAAAGCTGCAAATGAATTTAAATTTCATTTGTTCTGTCGTCTATTAAAATGCCGGGTATGTTCTTCCCCTTTCTCCTGCTCTCTCACTCTTCCTGAGTGAACATGGAGAGCTGGGGGTTAAATTGGAAGGACAGCATGAATGAAAATGAGAATGTAAAAAAGATGCAAAGGCACTGTGAACTGAAGCAATAAAAAACGGTTTATTAAGTTTGGACTGTGGGATGAGCCTCTGCTCTGCACTGTGTACTTCAGTTGCTTCAAATCAGAAGTATGGTGAGGAATGATGGTGTGAGGGATTTATAGTAAGCATTAAGTAAGGACAAAATGAAAGCATATCATGGCAACAGGTTAAATATTTGTGGTCAATTTATATGCACTTGACGAGCTTCAGCTTTCCCACACTCTCAGGAGCACAAACAAATGCAGATCAGGCATTTTAGGCATGCTAAACATGCTAAATGCATGTTTATACTCATTTTAATTGATATTTCTGATTTATTCTAATCAAAATAAATATTAATCAGGCTTGTTCACATCATGTGGTTTTCTGTTAAACAATATAATATAGTGTTACAATAAATGTTTTTGCCCCCAGTGCAGCTAACTGGGTTATCAAATGCAGGCCATGTCTCTCACTGTCTGTGGTGAAAGGCATATAAAAGAACCATTGCTGATTTTCGTCAAGAGTAGGCTGCACAGCCGTCAGCGTGTTTCTGCCCTGCGATGGCCTGGCGAGCTGTCCAGGGTGTACTCTGCCCTCGCCCGGAGTCGGCTGGGATGGGCGCCAGCCTCCCGACGTCCCTAATTAGGATTAAGTGGTTCAGAAAATGAATGAATGGATGAATGAATAAATGTTTTTTGAAATTTTTTATATTTTTTATTGTACATGAGTAATAACATGAAACGAAGGCCTACAGCCACCAAATGCAGTTGCTGAAAAGCACAATCCTGTCTGTTGGGAACCAACAACCATGTCATGATTCAAAGCTGCACAAAGATCTAATTTTCCCCCTCATTCTGATATTTGTTTTGAAGATTAACTAAAACTCTTGACTTGTATCTGCATTATTTCATGTATTGCTCTACTGCCATGTGATTGGATGATGGGTTGTTAAAAAAAATTGCATGAGTGGCCAGTGAATCTTTTGGACAATTTTATGGCATCATACACATACATACATTTTATTATTGCATACAATATTTCAACAATGAGAGCTTAAAGTAATGGTTATCTCAATTATCTATCTAGAGTAAGGGCCTCTCTAAAGAGATTTGTTTGTCATAATGGGATTTTTAAAAAAATAATAATGTTCCATCCCTTATTGTTTGTGTGTGTTTACACATACACTATATTTTTTTCCTTTTTTTTCCTCTCGGGTCTGTGCTCAAAGGGAAGCAGAAGTATTTGCCATCAAACACATTTCCCCCTAGTCAGTGACATTAATGAACCCATTAGGAAAATGAGAAAGCAAGAACAAGCATTAATTAAGCTCTTGCTGCCTTTTGCGCAAAAAGTCAATAAGGTTAGTATTGATTAACCTTTCAAAGCTTGCTTTTAACCTGCACAGTAAATAATTTTTCAACAAGCAGACAGTCGGTTCAGACAATCACATATTACCTATAAATGAATGAAAAGGGCTGTTTAGGGATAAGTTGCAGTCAGTCAGACAGTCATTATTGTGAAATAAACCCTAACTGGGGAATTAGTCGTCTGTAGTAAAGTGGAGGATTGAAGGGATTTATTTTTTGATAATGACTAGCTCGGTGTACATTATCCAAATTCTTGCATAGTTACTTCTAAAATATGGATTTATAATGGTTTTGTTGACGTGGGCAGTAAAACGAGTACTTTAACTCATGGTACAAATTCCCTTTACTGAGTGCCCTTGTTATACAGCTGTGCTTGCTGTTCTTGCACCTGTAACAATTTTCCTGTGTTAGGAAACTGACAGAGTGGAACTTTTGCTTTCAAGTCAAGAACGTACTGAATTTTGTTTTTGCTTCCCGAAAGTCCCTCATCTCATTTTAATTTAATGATAACTAGAAAGCCATGCTGCTTCTGGCCAAATAATTTAAAGAGGTGGGCTTGAGCCACTTCTGCCAATTATGTGCATCATCAAGAACGAACTTACAAATGATTGCTCTGTTAAACTATTTGACCAGCTCATCCATTTGTGTGTAACAGACACTGCTTATTATTTACCAATAATTTGTATAGCTTGCCTAGTGTACTTGACATAAACACAATCTGTCAGAATTGTCCTTAAATACCAACTCCAAAGATACCAATGCAACACTACATGCAGAGATGTTTTGCAATCACACATGCAGACCCATCTAATGGCCTGACGAACTCATCTCATGATCCCATTTCTTTCAAACTGGTTTCAAATGGGATCTCTATTAAAGGAAGTGGGCCAATGGCGCTTTTGGAGTGGCTAGTGGATTAACTAACTGGTATACTAGATAAGCTACACACCACCAACAGACATTTCCGTGAATGTCTATCCAATAGAAATGTGCCATAATACTGTTGTCCAACTATGGGACTTTAGTGAGGTGTGTGGAAAAGCATTTAAAGTAAAAGTGGGGAAAGGATAAGGCTAGACATTCAGAAAAGGAAATAAGAAAAAATTAAAATAAGGGGGGGAAACTTGGGAAAGAAAGTGGAGATTTTTTTCCTTACAAAAAGAAAAAACCGTATGTTAGTGCACAGAGAATAAAAATCTTTTGTAGATTAAAGTAATGATGCAATGGAAGGAGACTAGGGGGTATATACAGAGAGCAAGCATTGCAATAGAAATAAGATTTCATCCTTCAAAGAAAAAGTTTATACACCATCAGGGTGCTGGGAAATTCCTCCGTGTATTATTCTCTCTTGGTTTCTTGTTCTATAGCATGAAATATAGATGTACTCAACATCTCTGTTTGTCCAACTGAGTGTAAACTCCATTAATGAGAACAACACAGTGGCTAAAAGGTCAGCTGTGATAAGGTCTTTACCCTACTCCGTTCTTTATCCTCAGTCCACACTCTTACATTCAGTCAAGAATAGTTAGGTCATAGTGTTCCACCTTTTAAAGGCTAGAGCTTGAATCAGCAAAATTATTAGAAATGTGGCCATTCAGCATTAGATATGCCAGACCATATTCCCGAGGAACAGAATAGCTTATAGAAAGTAAGTTAATTTTTCATGTTCTGCTCTCGCAGCAAAGTTAAATACATATGGAATTCAGAGTACATCATTACAGTAAAGTAAAGCACTTTATGTAGAAAAAAAGTAGCAGCCAGATCACAGGAATCACAATAAAATGTATTGTAAATATCTGAAGACAGCATTCTGGGATCTACAAATGTATTACTAATAATTATTAAAAATCAACAGAGGAAAGAGATGCCATTCTTAAAAATAGTTTAACCCTTTTATTAAATTTTTTTAATTGCTTTTTTTGTTTTTTTTAATAAATAAATAAATAAAATAAACAATGTTAAATATTTCCTCACAATATTTGCACTCTTAATATAAGCACTCTTTCTAAACATTTCTAAACATTTGCAAACAGATGCTTTTATGTGGGTGGCACAATGGCGTAGTGGTTAGCACGTCTGTCTCACAGCAAGAAGGTCCTTGGTCAGAGTCCAGGGCTCTGTGAAGGCGTTTCTATGTGTTCTTCCCATACTTAGGTGGGCTTCCTCCGGGTACTCCGGTTTTCTCCCACAGTCCAAAGATATGTTCATTAAGTTAAATGCCTCTTCCAAATTGCCCTTGGGTGTGACTGTGAGTGTGAATGTTTCTGTGTGTGTTGGCCCTGCGATGGATTGTCGAGCTGTTCAGGTTGTACCAACCTTCACCCAGAGTCAGCTGAGATAGGTTCCAGTCTCCCCATGAACGTAGTAGGATTAAGCGGCTCAGCAAATGAATGAATAAAAGAAATATAATTAAGCTCTTGGGATAAGTTAAACAGAATTAATAAAACAAGGGGAAAAGTTTAAAAAGTAGTGCTATCAGAATGTTATAATGCAATAAGTTTTAAGGGGCCCTGGCGCAGAGTCGGCTGAGATGGGCGCCAGGCTCCCCACGACCCTAATTACGATTAAGCGGTTCAGAAAATGAACGAAAGTTTATTTATTCATCTCAGGAAATTGTTTTATTCTGGTAATGGTCAGCAGCGAAATTGGTAGCTATCCCCAGTATCATTGGTGCAAAGTGGGAGAGTTCAGTCTGAACAGCATTTTTTTAACCCACAGTATTGTTCTGTTTTATTTGTTATGAAAATAAAAATCCAAATGCAAATTAAAACCCCAGCATTCCAGGACCAAAACAACCCAACAATTTTAAATGTCATCATCATCATCACTGGGTCGGTTCATGGGGGCAGTAGCCTAAGCAGTGAGGACCAGACGTCCCTCTCCCCAGCCACTTCCTTCAGCTATACCCGGGGGACACTGAGGAGTTCCCAGACCAGCCGAGAGACATAGTCTCTCCAGCATGTTCTGGGTCGACCCCGGGGTCTCTTTTGGGTTGGGCAGGTCCAATACACCACACCAGGGAGGCGTTCTCTCAATGCAGAGGAGCAGCGGTTCTACTCCGAGCTCCTCCCGGATGCACAGCTTCTCACCTTATTGCTGAGGGAGAGCACAGCCACCTTGCAAAGGAGCTAATTTCAGCTGCTTGTATCTGTGACTTTGTTCTTTCGGTCACTACTCAAAGCTTGTGACCTGGGTTGGAACGTAGCTCCCTCTTCACCATGACAGACTAGTTCAAGCTCTTCTTTACAGCAAAGTATGTATTTTGCTGTAATAATATTAATCATAGGATAGCACAGTGATGCAGGTTCTGTGTAGTGTTTGTGTGGAGTTTTGCATACTGTCCTAGTGGGTTTTGTTCCTTTGCTTTCCTTCTACCTCCAAAAACATACATGTAGGTGGACTGACTGCTCTAAATTGCTCATAGCTGTGCATAAAGGTTTGAATGCATACGTAAATTCTACATAATCAAATCTATTGTTCTTCTTTTTCTGTTTATTCTCAGGAATGGGTAACAGCAACAGACCTACTGATCTCTTTGAACAGGCTGAACACCTTTGGAGACGAGTTCTTCAAGGATGCCAAAGTGTTACGCTCCTACTTTTATGCCATCTCTGACTTTTCTGTGGGGGGAAGGTGATTTTCACAAGGACATACACAGACACAATCATATATACTATATAGAAAAAAGTTTATGGACACTTGACCATTACACTCATACGAGTTTCTTGATTCCATCCCTACTTGCTGTTATAATAAATTTCTCTCTTCTGGGAAGGCTGTCCACTAGATTTTGGAGTTTGGCTGCGGGGATTTAGGATCATTCATCCGAAAGAGTATTATTAAGGTCAGGCACTGATGTCGCTGTGCTGGGGCTGTTGGCATTCTAGTTCATCCTAAACATGTTCAGTGGGGTTAAGGTCGGTGCTCTGTGCAAGCGACTCATGTTCTCCCACTCCAACCTTGGCAAGGCATGTTTTCATGGTGTTCACTGTGTGTACAAGGGACGATGAAGACATTCTGCACAATCGTGTGCTTTCCACTTTGTGGCACTTTTTGTTCATAAACTTTTGTCCATATAGTGAAGTCAGAGATTGAAAGTCATTCACACACAGATACACCCACACACAAGTATGCACTAGCAGAGTTGCAGGCTACACAAACAATTATACATTTGAGTACCGAGTACTGAGATGTATATGATGAGAGACAGAGAAACATTAGCAAAAATCTACAATCTGCTCTGCAGGCCTTGTTTTGGTTAAAGTTTTTACAGTGTAAACAGGATATTGTTAAGGGTTTTTTTTTTGTGTGTATTTATGCATCTGGGTGGTCATTTAGTTTAGACAACTAAACATGTGTATAATCATTTTGAATTAGTTGTTGGTGACCTTGTGACATTATAAAAGAGCAGGAAACATCCATCAAAATTCCCAACTCTCTTTTCTGGTGAATTCTCAATAAACATTTACGCATTAGTTATTCTATCCTTTACTTATTTTGGGATCAGATGTGATGTGTTGTTTTCTATCCTAATGCTTGTTTACATACTAAACATAATTTTTTTTTTTTTGTATATAAACTACAGATGCAAGTGTAATGGGCATGCCAGCGAGTGTGTGCCAACTGAGCAAGGCCGTTTGTCGTGCGTATGTGAGCACTACACTGCTGGGACTGATTGCCAACACTGTGCCCAATTCTACCAGGACCGGCCATGGGCTCGTGCCACTGCAGACTCTGCCAATCCGTGTGTTAGTAAGTACTAATACCATCTACATCATAATCCCGGTGTATTATCAGAGCAACTAAAAAGGTCCAGTAATACATACCAAGTGTTTGAGCCTAAAAAAATATATTTAATAGGTCGTCTTTAAAAGCTCACCAACTTAAATAGTCTAAACCTACCTTCCACCAGAGGAAGAGCGGACGGATTTACACCCTCTGCCAGTTTTCAAACAGGGTTAAACATAGCTCGATCGAAATGATCACTGCACAGAAATGACGAATTCTGTCTGAACAAAGTCTGCCCTGGTCGTTTTGTACACTGCCCTTGCCCAGAGTTGGCTGAGATGGGCACCAGCCTCACTGCGACCCTAATTAGGATTAAACGGTCCAGGAAAAGAATGAAATGAATGATGAATTAAAAGTATGCTTTTTTGTTTTGTTTTCCATTGAATACGTACTGACTTAAGACTGTGTGTTTTTTCTGTATGGCTTTTTTTATGCATGAGAAAACAATGTCTGATCTGATCTCACAAGGCATAAACAAATGTGGCATGTTAGTTCTTTTAATTAGCCATTCTATTAAACAACATGTTATTTTAATTGTCTTGTATTATGTCTAACAGATGGCTTCTTTCAAGTTAGTGTTATTCTAAATAAAATAAAGAATTACACTTCGGTTACCTAATACACTGCTAAGTGACGGTGAAGGCAACAAAGCAGAAGTTGGTGTATTATATATATTATAAGATAGCCTTATGGTAACTGCCGTATGTTTATTTTTTATGACCAACAAAAGAATTAATTAATAAAGAAGTTTTTAGAGGAATGATTATTTCATTCATTCATTTTCTGAACCGCTTACTCCTGATTAGGGTCGCGGAGAGGCTGGCGCCCATCTCAGCTGACTCTGGGCGAGGGCAGAGTACACCCTGGACAGCTCGCCA
>JBCNYH010000005.1:24785548-24799827 GCA_039654325.1 Tandanus tandanus | reverse complement strand
AAATTTAATTGGGAGCCAGTGCAGTGTAGATAAGATGGGAGTGATATGCTCGTGTCTTCTGGTTCTAGTAAGAACTCAATATGTGGTCACTGAGACAGGGCAACAAGGATTCACACACTGGCTCACCACCTCTCCCCATTAGCACCTCCAGAACAAAACAAGGTCCAGCCCCTCTTGAGATGGGTGGTTCCAGGGCCCAAGCTGTGTGTCGAGGTGAGCCCGACTATATTTAGTCGGTATCTCTCAACCTCGCGCACTAGCTCAGGCTCCTTCCCCGCAAGAGAGGTGACAATCTATGTCCCAAAAGCCAGAGTCAGTAGCCGAGGATCGGTCCGGCAGAACCCACACCTTCGGCTGCCACCCAGCCCACACTGCACCCGACCCCTATAGCCCCTCCCATAGTTGGTGTGTCCATGGGAGGGCGGACCCATGTCTCCTCTGGGTCCGGCCGAGCTCCATGAGCAGAAGCCCGACCACCAGGCGCTCGCCTTCTAACCCCTCCCCCAGGCCTGGCTCCAGGGGGGGACCCCGGTAACCCGCATCCGGGCAAGGGAAACTGTGTCCTTGAAATAATACCGCTCATAGACGTCTTCTGAACCACGCTTAGTCCAGACCTTCACCTAGGACCTGTTTGCCTTGGGTGACCCTGCCAGGGGCAGAATGCCCCCGACAACATAGCTCAGGATCATTACGACACGCAAACCCTCCACCATGATACGGTGGCGATTCATGAGTTCTGTAATGTAATATATTATGTCGTCATATTGTAATAAAATTTATGATGATGTATAATTTCATCATAATACTTAGATGCTGATTGTTTATTTTCAATATCTGTAATCCTGCAGCCCTGCTAATATTCTCTTCTTGTAGGTTTTTTTTTAGGTGTTTTTTATTTATTTCTTTCTTTTTTCTATTTTTGTTTTTGGGCAGAGACCTTTCCAGAAATTTAAATGGCATATTTATTGTGCATCAGTTTCATCACAATAGAATAAAACAACAACAAAAATAATAAATAAATAAACACATATTGGCCGTCTGGCAGATGTCAGCCATGTTGCATATAAACACGTGTACACTCCACCTGTCCCAGAGAAAACCGTTGCAAGTGCCAACTGTCCAAACACATGTCTGAATTCTGCATTGTCATGAGGTCCTTCAACTGTAACCTTCTAATGGGAAACTTGGCAATAGAAAACACTGACATTTTTGTAAATGTGAAACACTGTCAGCACCAGAACAGTCGAATTACTTGAAATCGGCATTAAATTTTAATGGTTAGAATTGTGGTCATCTGATATGGGGTTTTCAATGACCAAGGCCGGTATTTATCCATTATCGTGGTTTTTGTTTGTTTGTTGCATCTGATAAAACTAAGGATCGACCTGTATGTTTTTTTGGGCTGATGAGGTTAATATAGCTAAGTGACTGTAAGTGCTGCTAGTCCCGCATTTATAATTAACATTGAAAAAGTATGTTTGATTGGATTTTTACTTGATACTTTTCCACCAATCAAAGTGCTGTTGGCGGGACAAAGAAACTACAAACACGAAAATAGTTAATGAGTCATGAGCATTTCCAACAATCCAATAATCAGCTAACCACTAATTACAATGCATGTTTAATGATTGAATGTTTGAAAAGGACATATGGTTGTGGTGATCAGGTGACCACAAACGTTTGTATATTATATATTTTTGAGTCTCTTCAAATAAATGTATAGAATTAAATAAATAATAATTAAAAAAAAACACAGTAGGTGAAACTCACCTCCTGAAGTACTTGCTAATTAGAAGGGGACTTGATTAACTCCTGTAGATTAACTCCCGTCCATGCATTTCTCCTGACACAGAAAGACATATAATAATTATGTTTCCATGAGATATTGTCTGTATTTTTCCGGTTGTGCTGTGCCATATGTATATCCATTTGCATATATTTACATACTGTATATTTTTGTGGTATTTTTACTCAGGGCTGAGAAATTTAACATCACAGTTAAATTGTGTAACATTTGCACTCAAACATAAAGAAGAACTGCATAAAAGAGAGTGCATCTTTGTTAAGCACAGTGAAGAGGTGGAGAAACAATGTTGAGTGAAATTACATACAAAATGTACCACAGAATGCACTCAATTTTACAACTTGCTTTTTGCACAAGAATAGATACATCGCTATGACTAATTATTTAACCAGCCACTAATATTGCTGCTTTGGTTGTAACTTTGATGGACTGCAGTATTTAACTTCTACATAACCCAAATACAACCGTTCCCATTCACACCTAGGGGCAATGTGGAACATCCAGTTAGCCTAATTTGCATGCCTTTGGACTGTGGGAGGAAACCGGAGTACCCGGAGCAAACCCACACCAGCACAAAGAGAGAATGCAAACTCTACAGAGACGCTCTCACTGAGCCTGGGACTTGAAGCCAGGACCTTCTCGCTGTGAGGCGGACACCATTGATGCTGGCCAAATTTTCTAAATACTTTAAAAGTAAAGCAAAGTCTCAGGGATTATGATTAACTGGAACATAATGAGCTCTTTAGCAGCGTCCGAGGAGTGATTTCAACCAGTATTAGAGCTCCAAAGTTGGCTAAAATGCCAGATTGCCACAATGTTTATGAAGGAGTGCAGTCGTGTGACCAGCAGGCTCTCTATAAATGTTATCTGTAAGGGTTGCAGAGATTAGGAGCTCCCTCATGATGTCTTTAATTAATTTGCTATAAGAGTACTGCTGACAGAGATTCCAGCTTTATTATTTATATTACTGTTACTGTTTCTATATTCCACCTTACACATAGAAATCTTTTTAAGACACTCCACTAACAGATGAAAAATGCATAATGTATATGAGGAGACCACTTGCAAAACCTGCTAAGTCAAGTTTTGTTAAAAAAAAAGAGAGAGAGAGAGCATTATTTCCCTTAGCCTCTTTTTCAGGCACTTGCACATGACCCACTGAAAGCTCCACTTTTAAAACCTGCTAACTCATGTTAAAAATTGTAGCAGAAGAAGCAAAACTCTTGTCAGATAATTTCTTAAGAACTGACCAACTTGACTTAGCAGGTTTTGTAAGTGGACTCCGCATATACACTGCCTGGTCAAAAAAAAAAGTTGCACGCTCTGATATTTTCATGGAGTGCATTTAGCCTTGATCACATCATGTAATCTCCATGGTATTGTTGCTCTAGTTGGTCAGGTCGAGGCTCAGCAACATTAATGTGGCAATAAAATGAAAGTCAAATGAAAGTCAGCTGATGATCTGAATGTACTGAATGAGCAGGTAATCACATCAATGGACTTTTTCTTCCCAGATGGCACTGATATAAAATGGGGACTCAAATAGAGAAGGAGTGGTTCAGGGAGCACGAGGAATCATTTTCACATATGTATTGGCACCCCAGAGTCCTGACCTTAACCCTTAACCCTGCTGGAGAAGACTTTTTGGAGTGGTTCAGTTTTTCCCCTCATCAATTCAAGATGTCGGAGAGAGATGGACCCAACACTTGATGGAAATAAATGTCATGTTGCTTAAGTTTGTTGAAACAACGGCATGACGATTACATGCTGAAAGCAAGGCTGAAGGCAGAACAACAACATGTTTGTGTGTGTGACTTTTGTTTGTTTGTTTGTTTGTTTGTTTTTGTTGGCGGTGCAGTGTATATGGGGGCTTTTTGTTAGGAGACATTTCTTTAGCATTTATGCAAGGAGTCTCCAGTGTCAGCACTTTGTAGGGAACAGATGTAAAGATCTAATGACAGACTCCCGTTCTGTCTCTTAATCTTATTTCTTTTTTTAACTTGAAGAGAGGAACAAGAAACTGAGGCTGGTTAGGATGATGTAACATAAAACGTAACGAGAACTAACTTGTCTTGTGGGTGTTCCGCATTATTAAATATAAATTCAAATGGATAAATATACTGTCTATAACATGCCGTTTAGTAATGTGTCATTTAATAAACCAATGTGCTAACAGGGGGATAATTTTTATTTATTTTTATTTTTTTTAATTATTATTGCCATGCAGATATGATGGGTCTGAAAAGGATGATGGAGAAGCTTGGTGTGCCCAAGACCCACTTGGAGATGAAGAAGATGATCGCTGAAGTGACAGGCGGCAGCAGTGACACCATCAACTACAGAGACTTTGTCAAGATGATGCTGGGGAAGCGCTCTGCTGTGCTGAAACTGTAAGTTTATGTGCTGCATGGACAGGTTTTTGTGCTGACAGCTTGACAGGGCTATTTATAGGAAGCATATGTTTATTCATGTCAGCAGATCTACTACTGATGCACTCAGTGACACATGGTGTTAAACTGAAGTTTACAGAAGCTTACTGTCTCGCTGCTCTTCATCACAACTTACGAGCCTGATATTTCACTTTCTCCAAGGTTGTTTCACTCTTATTCTTCATTCTTCTGTTTTTTCCTGAAAGAGGAATAGAATAGATGGGGGGAGAAATTGCAGGCTTTAGCTACACAGTGTTGTTTATTTTGGCAGAGACCATAAAGGCTTGGCGACAGTTAGGCTTGCGGGAGGAAAAAAACTTGATTGTAGGAAAACTGTGAACTTTGGCCGTTTCTCAGTTTAGTTTCTATTACAATCTTCAAATTCATATTATTATTCAAAAATATAGACAGCATACTATTTACAAAGCTAAACAACACACACAAGCAAGTGTGAAGTGTTCTTATGGGTGGTTCAGGTAATATGGGATAGGGCATCGTTCTAATGACACTGTGGTGGTCACACTTTCATAACCTCAGATTTTCATTAATTCATTCATTTTCTAAGCCGCTTAATTCTAATTAGGGTCACGGTGGAGGCTGGTGCCCATCTCAGCTGACTCTGGGCTAGGGCGGAGTACACCCTGAACAGCTCACCAGGCTATCGCAGGCCCAACACACATACGACCATTCACACTCACAGCTAGGGGCGATTTGGAGCAGCCAGTTAGCCTACTGTGCATGTTTTTGGACTGTAGGAGGAAACCAGAATACCTGGAGGAAACCCACGCAAGCACGGGAAGAACATGCAAACTCCACACAGAAATGCCCGAGCTCGGGAATCAATCCTGGAAACTTCTTTCTGTGAGGCGGACGAGCTAACCACTCCGTCACTGTGCCGCCACAACCTGAATTTTTCAAATAAAAATTATATCCATGCATTCCAAAAGGTGCTATCATGGTATTTCTGACAAAATAACAAAATAAGACTTACTGTAAATCTGACTGAGCAGTATAACTAATAGGTGCGAACTCCCAGGGGTTGATTCCTGGTCTCAGGTGTTTCTCTGTGGAGTTCACATGTTCTCCTCGTGCTTGCGTGGGTTTCCTCTGGGTACTCCGGTTTCCTCCCACAGTCCAAAGACATGCACATTAGGATAATTTGCTGCTCTAAATTGACCATAGGTTTGAGTGTAAAGTAAATGGTTGTCTGTGTGTTGCCCTGCGATGGTCTGGCGAGCTGAGACACTAGCAGGATTAAGCGGCTCGGCAAATGAGTGACTGAGACAAATTTGGTCTTTCAATTGATATCTGGGTTTAAAAAATTATATAAAAACTAATCTGACCTGTGTTGCACAAATCATTTTGTCCTGATTCAGGATGTTGCCTTTCTTTTCCACTAGCCCACATTCTATACAGTCTACCACTAAGTATTTTCTTTAAATGTCAGCAAATTTTAAATTAAATAAAAATAATGCAGGGCTGTGTTTGACTCACACGGTGTTTACTGCAGCAGTGGTGAAGTACAATAACCACAAAAAAAAACACCTAAAGGATCTTTCATCATTTCCAGTTGAATGATTAAGTTAGAGTACATCTATTCCCCTGACCCACATGAAGATATGTCAGATCCCATAGAGTCATTCCTTTAAAGAAGAGTGAACTGGGACAGGGAGGGAATTTAGGACAGCTTTAAGTAGCCCTGCGGTGCTGGAAGAAAAAAAACTTTAAAGAGAACGTGGTCTTGTACTATATATAAGGACAAATACATGATGGGGAGAGTTTTACTTTTGTTATTACTATGAATGTATTATTATAAAGCATATTTTTAGTAGAAACAATTTAGTTCCTGTTATCACTTAATTGGAACAGATATAAACAGCAGTTCCTTCATTTTCTTTTTCATAAGATAAAAATAACAGCTGGTTATGGTACTGATAAATTTTCAAGTGCTCTTCGCCTGCAGGTAATTTATTGGCTGTTACAAAGCTGTGATGCGGGAGACTCCTTCTATAATTTAACTATGGATTCCTTAACACAAAGCTTCAACTTATCTATGGGTAAAATTTTAGTTTAGTTTAGTTAAATAACAAGAACTCTTTCTTATTATACTTGGATTGTGTAAAGCATCTACAATGTCTCGGTGAATGAGCTGTTACGACAGAAACAATAGCGTATTAGACTGAACACAAATATATAAACTTGAAATGTGCATGAACACCACCACAACAGTTTGAGCTGCTGTTATGGTGTAAGCATGCAGGAAGCACTGAGCTACAAGCAAATCAGTTGCTACTGAGCAACAAGAGAATTGATTCAAGAGACAGTTACTTTAAAGAAAAGGAGAATTGCTTTGCCACTGAAAGGGCTGCCAGCTCTGGTTGCCTAGGTAACCTGCTTGCAATTTTCCCACTTCCAAAAATTTCTGATTGAAACCGGGAGCAGTATCTAGCTAGTTCGCTACTAGAATGGATAAAATAGATCTATTAAATTTTAATAAATAAATAACTTATTATTAGCATTATTATTATCGTGTGACAAGTGTAGAATGGAGGTATAGTACAAAATGGTATTGGAAAATCACGTGCGCAGGTTAGCTAGCTAACCCACGTAATGTACTTTGCATTTAGCTCTAATTATACGAATGTAAATATGTACTCATGGGAAATCATAACTGTTTTGAAAATGTGGAGTCAAGCATCATGATTCCGGTCATTATATTTGTAAAACTTGTGTGCAGGCGTAGAGCACGGGAAACAGTAACCTCGTCTTCATTGTTTTCCAACTGTGCACATTTTTGGAACTCACTTTTTGACAGCAACCAAATCAAACTTTTCGTGCTGATTGATGGTTGCTTAAATCACATCACCTGAAAGTTCTGCTCAGGTTCTTTCCGTACCCTCCCACTTTGCCCAATTTTCATGGTCACTTGTCACTCATCCTTTTCTGTGTGCTGCCCCTTTAGAGAAACCTAATCAACTTCTACTGACCAATCAGACTCCAGAATACTCTTCTGTGGCATATGTTATGTATGGCCTGTTAAACACAGAATTCTCACGGGACCTACCTAAAGACATGTCCCTCAATTTCTGATTATAGCTTTAATTTTGGTTTCAGCTCTGTAGTACTCCAGGGAAGTGGTCTATATGCCAAGTAGAAAACTTCACTGTGCAGTGGGTTCATTGATGTGTTTGTGATACTGTAAGGAGACGGATAAATGCTGCAAGCTGTCAGTTCAGCGCAGGGCTTGTTAAGAGCTTAGAGGAGATTTGCATTGATTAACCAGAAAAAGAAAGTAAAGACTCTTCCTCTGAATAGATCTGTCATGAAAGCATCACATCCTTGGATACACTTTTCTCTCAGACTTTGTGACGGGTTGTTTCAGAATGGGGAGCTGTAACAAGTGAAAATGGCTGGGCTTGTAAGTGTGAATTTCCAGAGTTACACTATATGGACTATGGTACACTGTATGGTCAAAGGTTTGTGGACACAACCCATATGTGGTTCTTTTCCAAATTGTTGTCTCAAAGTTGGAAACACACAACTGAATACATTTACAGCTTTTGGCAGATGCCCTTATCCAGAGCAACTTACACTTATAAGCAAATTAGGGCGAAAGGCCTTGCTCAACCGCCGACCTTCTGATCAGTAACCCCGAGCATTAACCACTGAGCCACCACTGCCCATAGAATGTGGTGAAGCATGTTCCAGTGATGTCCAGGAAGACATGGTTTGCCAAGTGGAAGAACTTTGAAACCTGACGACAACCCTCCTGATGACTTTAGGGATGAGCCAGAACACTGACCTGCTCTTGTGGGTCAATGGGCAGATTCCCTCAGCCAAAATCTAATGAAAAGCTATTCCCAAAGGGTTACTAGGTGTAAAATGGGTGTTGATAAATGTATACACGCTTGGAAATGTCCCACTACTGAGCAGAAGTGATGAAGTTAGTTAGGAAATGTTCCCCCAACACCAGTACCAGCTGCTGTATCCTCTATCATATGCCTTTAGTTTTAGACGTTTAAATTATTGGCCATGCCTTTCCAGAAGTCTCCATATTCGCATCAGCATTTATCAATATTCCTTACTGATTTGAATACTCTTTTGTGTAAAATATGATGGTCAGTGGAATAACCAATTAGAATCTTCCGCCTAATCACACACACATCCTCCGACTGAGACGCGGCAAGCCGGCTCATTAAACGGCTTAATGTTCGGATGTATTTCAGTGGCCTGTACGACTAATGTTCCTTAAGAAGTTCTTCTGTTCATCATTTCTCATTATTACAGGTATTGGTAGTGTTTCCTCAGCGCTGGCAGTTTTAAATTTAGAATTATTTGTCCTTGTAAAATGCCGAATAGCATGATAAAGGTACTTTAAATGAAGTTTGAATTTGCACTGCTACAGCTCTAAGGAAAGTTAAAGATCTCACCTGGTTCACGTAACAGCCAGACAGGCAGACGGAATCCACACTGATAGAGCCTGAAGATCTAACTGTTGTCCTTCGATGCAAGTCAAGATTTTGATATTCATGTCGAATGCACACATTAGCACAACTTTTGGCCAATAATAATTCTTTAAGAAGTCATGGTCAATTGTTCACGTAACATATTGAAATATGACCCATTGTTCACATAATCATAAAAAGACAAGCAACAACATAAAAGAATGTGGGGCTCTAGTTTATTTTATCTCTTGGAGGTATTTTCTTTCCCCCAGACCACTCACTTACTCTCTCATTTGCCAAACCGATTACTCCTACTCAGGTTGTGGTGAGACTGGAGCCTCTCTCAGCCGACACTGGGCGAATGCCGGAAACACCATGAACAGCTCGCAGGGCCAACACTCACACACCCATTCACATTCACATCCACACATATGGAACAGCCAGTTAGCCTAATGTGCATGTCTTTCGACTGTGGGAGGAAACCGGAATACCCGAAGGAAACCCACGCAAGCACGGGGAGAACATACAGACAGCAGCATCCACACAGCAACCCAGGACCTTTTCGCTGTGAGGCAGACATGCTAACGTAGTAATAAATTACACATTTATTTTTGGGGGTCAAAAATGCCTGAATAGGAAATATGGAGTCAGATAGAATTTGAATTCCAAATTTGGCTGTAATTTTGGTGTGAAATAAATCACAGAATTACAGACTGGTCAACGATGCATAACGAGGTGGAATGTCATTGGACAAAAGTTTGTTCTCTGTTTAATGTGATGGTTCATTTACATAAACTTACTTAGTAAACTTTTCTGAATCATTTGAATAACTGCAAACCTCTTCAGCCTGATGTTGCAGTAGTGATGTCTCTGGACTATGGTATGTAGTGTTACTCTAATTTGGTTTTGGTCTCTCTCTCTCTCTCTCTCTCTCTCTCTCTCTCTCTCTCTCTCTCTCTCTCTCTCTCTGTCTATCTCTCTCATATCCTCATATCCTGTTGTGTTACACAGTAAGGTGCTGTGCTAATTTGGTTCAGGGTCAGTGCTGCACACTTGGGAAACAATGTATTCAATGAAAATCTTGATTTTCTCTTTATATGTGATTCATTAAGAGTCATTGAAGGCTCAGTGTGTGAATCAAGAGCACACTACGACAGCAGTTTGAAAATGTTTGAGGTTGTATTCAGATACCTGTATACTCATACATTTTCAGTTCTCATGCCATGTGGTAGTGGTCAAGTTATAATTGTTTGTAGTGTGTCATAAGTGGTTATGGTTTACACAGCATTTCAACAGCAAAAAAGTACTGTAATATATTCATTATAATAATACAATGTGGATTGAATAGCAAGTCATTTACAATACTGCATAAAGGTTTTAGGCACATGCAAAAAAAAGGCCTTATATTTACATATAATTAATTAAATTAAGTTTCTACATAAAAATTCTATAAAACACAGTAAAAAGTAATAAATGAAATAAAGTCAGTATTCAGTGTGTTGACCCTTTGCTTTAAAAATATAGTCCCAGCTACAGTTTGTGCCGTTTTACAAGGTAATGATCCCTGAGTTTTACTGAGCACTGGAGATTTTTGAGTTACACTTGATTCTTTATTTGCATCCCAGCAAGCAGCCTTCATTATGTTTTTATCTAAAAAATGGTCTCTTATAATATTATATGTTGCTTTCTTTATTGACATATAAGCAGTTTTTCTGTATTATTTAATGTATTTTGTACTGGAAAACTAATGTTTAGAAATTCGATAATGTACAAGTCATAAAATAAAAGTCTGTATCAAAAATTATGATTTAAAAAAAGTACTTTTGCACAGTACTGTACATTGGTGTCTTGTTACAAAATTGTAAGTACAACTTCAAGACATCTACAATATTAGAAAAGTGGCTTTTTTGAAGGTCAATTTTGGCAAGTGTCCAAGTTACTGAGGTTGCCTCTCGTAGATCCACTTTGATATGATTTACGGCAGGAAATTAGCAGGGTCTTCTTGAGTTATTTTGGTTGTATGTTTGAAGTCACTGTCTAGTTGAAGCCTGTATCTGTTGTTTCCCTTGATAAAGTGTAATGTCCCAGTACTATGAAGCAGCCCCATATTATGACGCCCCCGCCACCATGTTTCACTATGAGAATGGTGTCCTTAGGATCATGTGTGCAACCATTCTTTCTCCAAATAGCAAGAGCTGAGTTTTATTTTTTTGAGGTGTTGAAATGGAGATTACGACGTTCCCTTCTCGTTTCAGGGTGATGATGTTCGAGGACAAGGCTAATAGCCCCACCTGCAAACCAGATGGTCCGCCACCAAAACGTGACATCGCCAGCCTCCCCTAGACCATCATGGAAGCAGAGACCACCAGATCCAACCTAGTTTAAACCCAGCTGGCCAAATGTACATAGCCTTATCCAACATCATTTCTAAGGGCCTAAGGGAAAATCTGAGGTTTGGAGAAAGATGGAAGGGATAAATGCAGGAAAACAATAGATATCTATATAAATTTGCTGTTAAGAAGTCAAACCGCAGATTAGCTTTTTTATACGTCAAGAAATGTATATATTTCTATGGAAATAGGTCTTTTTGAAGTGTACTTATTCCTTTTAATGGAGTCGTTTGATGAAAATCAACAATGTGTGTGTTAACAGTGCGGTGTGTAACATTTGAACGTGTATTAAGTGTAATGTGTGGGTTAAGACCATTTTATTTCCAAACATCCTACAATATTTTAATTTAGAATTAAGATTAAGGTGTTTGTAGTCCCTTCCACACATTTCAATTCGAGTGCTTTTGCATTAGCCAGATAAGTTTTTGTGAAATGTAAGCGTTTGGTCTTAAATGATTACTAACCATCAGCTGCAGGGTTCAGTCTACAAAGCTGTAAGGTAATGCCAAAACTGTAGACCATTTTATATTTGGACACTCAGTTATTTACACTCGCTGGCCATTTTAATTGGAAAAATGGGTCACTGTTAGTGCCAGATAAGAGACCAGACTGTATTGAGCTAACAGGAAGGCAGGATCTTGAATAAGCTCTCTGTGAAACCACGGTGAGCAGAAAAGTATCTCAGAATGTGTAACACACCAAGCCCTGAGGGTAAAAGCTAACAAAAAACGATTATTGTAGCTTTAGATTCCTCGAAAATACCCAGCGATCAGCAGTTTCTTAAATAATCACCAGACATTAGACTGTCTGGTAGTAACAACCATGCTACTGTCAAAGTTACTAAAGGTTACAGGTCCCCAACCCCGTTATGAAACCTAAAGGAGCTGTGTCATGATTTTCACCCAAATCCAGCGGCCAGAAATTTGTGGAAATTTGCAATGAATGTCCAGAATATTAGCCCATTTTTGTTAAACAAAAAAAAAAGACTTTCAACTTGCAAGTTAAAGGGAATTTAAACAGGAATGGATTCCAACCTGAACTTTTTGAAGTCGTTTAAAAAGATTGAAATACGGCTGTAAAGTGATGGGAAATTGGTTGTTTGAACTTCTGTTTGCATCCATAAGCCAGATTTGCATTTACCTTAAGGCTTAACAACCATGGCTCTCAAGTGGCACATCGACAAGGTGCGTGACTGTCAATCCAGAGATCACAAGTTCGAATTGAGGTTGATGCCACAGCTGTCCGAGCTCTCATGGAAGGTCAAAGCGATCACCAGCCAGTCATGAAAATGACTGGTAAAAAATATATAAATAATAAATTTTTTAAAAGGCTAATTATTTCAAGCATTGTGTTGGATATTTCTTAAATGAATTAGCAATGTTCCTATTAAAGTGGACAGTGAGCATTTAAAAGAACATAAACTGATATGAAAGGGGCGATGAAAGGAAAAGAGGAGGATTCACAGGCTCTACTAGCAGGTTTCTTTCCTTCTAGCTTAAATACCTCGTAGCCTTCCTTTTAGCGTTCATCCTTTTGTTTGTTTGTTCTTTGCATTAATTGTTGAAACCCCCCCCCCCTTCCCCATGACTTGTTTCAGTTGAAATGTGAATAATTTTAGTGAAACACTGTTAGCCAATGTATAGTTTTTTCCACACATCCAGAGTCCATTTTATATTCAATACACTTGGATAAATGCCATATTTCTGCATGCATTAAAACATTCATTAAAACAGGGAAACATTCTGCTTACTGTAAATCATGTAAAAATCAGGCTTTTAAAGTGCCTCACACAGTTCAGATGTAGCCAGTTTACACGCAGCGTTTCATGTGGAGTCTTTTGATTTATTCCTCACTTCCACGTGCATCTTCTGCTCAACTCACTGATTGTTTTGGTGATGGTTCTTTGCGTTACTTCTCAGTTACTTCTCAGTAATTCCTAGCTCGGTAGCTAACTGAAACAAAAGAGGCTGATTTTCTCTCTTTCCACACTTCTCATGTCTGGCTCGGCCTATTGGCTGATGTATTTCCAATCATTTTATTATTTTATTCAGTCTGTGTAGAAATTGTACGTCTGGGCGAAATAATTTCATTCCTGTTTAAGCGTAAAATTAAAAATATGAATTAGCAGTTGCACTGTATTTTTATTTCAAGGGCTTAGATTTTTATTGTTATCATTAGTTAGCCTTTTGAGCATAATAATAAATGCAGGCATTTTTTTATATTGTAGGGTTTTTTTTGTTTGTTTGTTTGTTTGTTTTTCAAACACCAAAGGAAATAAAGATCATATGGTGACACCGGATGTTCTTGTGAAACTCTCTCTTCACTGGGTGTTTTCGTGTAATTAAAATGTAATATGAGCTCAAGGCCCCTGCACACCAAGTCCGATCCTTCAGACAAAATTCAGTACAATAAAAAAGTATTGTTTATATATATATATACAGTACTGTGCAAAAGTTTTAGGCACCCTATTTTTTTTTTAGTATAAACTTTACTATGGATTTTTATTTTATAATTTGTATGTTAGCAAGTTTGTACAAAAAAACAGTTTAGATTTCCAAACATTAATTTTCCAGCAGAAAATGTAATGTTACATAAAAATATGTACATTCTACAATGTACAAAAACACTGAAAATACCAATTTTTTCAGAAAAATTGAAAGGTGTCGCAAATTTTCTTTTGACTTTTGCATAGCATGAATGAACTTCAAACCGTATGGAATGGTTTAGCGAGTGAAGAAATAAAAAATACAATGATGATTATACACTTAACAAAATGAAGATAAATCAGAAACCAAGTACTATTCAGGTATTTATTTCATATAATATTGGATCATATTGATGAGAATGAGTAAACAAACAACAATATATAGTAATAACAAAAATAAGTCTGTTTTGAGAACAAAAGTCAATATTTATTGTGGCCAACCTTTACTTTGATTACAGCATTTAGCTTTCAGGCATAGTGTTCACATATTTTTTTTCTTCACTCGCTAAACCATTCCATATGGTTTGAAGTTCATTAAATTTTTCTAAAAATTGGTATTTTCAGTGTTTGTGTTTATTAGCCATACTTTAACCTCATACTTGTCGGAATAATTTTTTTGTTTCTCATTGCCCATAACAGCATTGTTCAATACATTTTCACCAAAAAATTATAGAGAAGTCATTTTTTACTTCTTTTTTAGGAGCCCTTTTTGACAAATCTGGTGGT
>JBCNYH010000005.1:24737932-24752811 GCA_039654325.1 Tandanus tandanus | reverse complement strand
TGGAGGAAGTGGCTGGGGAGAGGGACGTCTGGACCTCACTGCTTAGGCTGCTGCCCCCGCGACCCGACCCCGGAAGATGAATGAATGAGTTTAGTTTAAAATTAGTGCCCACAGCACATCGTTGGTACAAACGTGAGAATAACTGTAATCGACTTTTTTTCTGCAGGTCCCGTGCTGGGTTACCCTGTGCAGGGAGTTCTCACCGTGATCCACAGTGTACGTGTGGAACCTGGCACCTCTCTGGCCATGGTGTCAGCTTGTGTGTCTCGCTGCATGCTTAAGGTACTTTACATGCAGTCTGTGGCTTACTCTGAATCATGACATGTCGACCAGGGGGTAGGTACATGTAACATTATTTATGAAAATGAACGGTACATCTAGGGGCTTAAACAGGCAGGGGGACAAGTATTGGAGCCTGAGATGTCATTGGAGGTGACCATGGATGAGGAGTACCTGAGTTCTGTACTGGGCGACCTTGCTCAGCGCCGAGGGACAGTACGAGACATCCAGAGTCGCCATGACAGTAAGGTTCTTTTGGCCACTGTACCGCTGGCAGAGATGATGGTAAGTGTGCTTTTATTTAAAATAAAATAAATCTTTATTAATTCTCAAAAAGGAACAGCGATATTAAATAAAAGTACACATGGTATTTTCAGGGCTATTCCACTGCTCTGCGCACTTTGACCTCAGGAAATGCCACCTTCTCACTTGAGCTGGCCAGCTACGAACCAATGAACCCTCAGGACCAGAATGCATTGCTAAACAAAACGGCTGGCTTGGCGTGATGTACGCTTTTGCAAATGAAATTTTGTACTTTTTAAATCAATGTATTTCCTTTAAGAACAGATTTGAACTTTTATTTTCCCCCCCATTCATGTTGCTGGACAGATACATGTTACACTGGTTTACATGTAATATATTTGTCAATGAAGATTGTGCACCTAAAATTCCTAAAAACACCTAAAAACATTCTCAAGTATTAACCCAAAATCATCATATTTACAGCAATTACAAACAAATCAACTCAGTGCATATAGAAAATGATTTGTAAATGGATATTCCTGACCATTGTTCCCTCGTGGAATTCCAGCTTTTGGAGCTCACAGGCCGTTGTATTCATGTGGACAATAGCCGACAAACAGAGGCTCTGCCGGGAGGCCTCTCCTAAAGAGGAAAAGATGCAGTTTAGACATTTTGCAACAAGGACTTTGTGAACTTTGAGTCTGCATCCAGGACTGATTCAGAAGAAATGGTGATGGGCACTGGCTTTCTTTCGCTTCGAATTCCTTCTTTACCATGGATCTACTTTGTGAGATGAACAGAGAAACCAGCCACTCATTCTCACATTTCATTTCATAGCGTGGTTCCAGCACACACGCTTAAAGTCACAGTTGAAAATCATTAGTGTGAAAGTTTTTCCCCGTGAGTAAAGACAACCATCGTGAAAACTTTTGGAACAACAAACCTGATTAGACACTTAAACACCATCACCCAGCTGAACATGCCACGTTTGAAGGGAAAACTGTTGAGCTAGCGTGTTTTGCACTATAAAATGACTTTTGGAGTTATGACCAGCATGGGCACCACTAGAACTACACTGCTGAAGTTGGTTCAGATCTCAGGCTAGTTACACAAACTATTGTTACTAAATAATTCTTGTTTTTGGTTGTTATTAATAGTATTGGTAATAATATTGGCAATATTCCTACTACTAATAATTTATTATTATTGTTGATAAAATGCAGTCATTTATTTTATTGTGAAAAAAAATTGCATTAAATAAAAGTTTTTTTTTTTGTATATGCTGTCAATTATAGCTGTTCGAAAGAAAATTGGAATCAGCAAAAATCGGTATATACATTTGTATTATATGGCATTACTGCAAACATTAAACTGCTTTCTGGATACATATGTTATCGTGGAACATCTGAAAACATGGAGCAGTCCTTATACTGATGCTGATACATCAGGGTTTTGGAGGAGAGCAAGCCCCAATGGACCAATGGAAAATTTCACGAAGGCAGAATTACAAAAATCCCAGATTTAAAAAATAAATTAAAAATTTTGATCTAGTAATTTTGAAAATTTGATCTGTGTATTCTGGCAAAATTTCATAATGGCCAAGCCAGGATGAGAAAGAGTGACTACATCAAACCAGCTGTTCTGGTAAATGCACATTCGTGACTTTCAGTTGCTGATGTTCTGATACTAGAATGAAAAATGTGCCATTCTTCATACCAATGAGGTCTCTGGACTGAAGGTCTGCACGAGTAGATAAATCTGTACAGCTCATACAGCTAGTTTGTAGGAAATAATTGAGATATAATAAAATACCCCTCCCACGTTTGAGACTCACCTGACCATGCGGCAGCGGTGTTTGACCAGACGAGTGTAGGCAGTGCTGATGTCTTTCACATTTTCATCACTCCACAACCTTTCAGCCACTGCACTGGCTCGTGGCCTGCGAGAAAAACAAAACATACACATGCATCAAATTCTTCCCGGGACTGATAAATTACCAAGTCCGCAATGATGTCCAGGGTTGAACGGATGGCGCCGTATCCCACATATCCGATTTTTGTAAAAGTAAAGCACGAGTTATCAAATTTCCCACTTCTTGTCATCAAAAGCCTCTTTGTGACACATCCTGCTCAACTCTAGTGATTCTTGACACTACCTCAGAGTGCCACATTGTGGGGGTTCTTTTTTTTATGTTCATGTCATGGGGCTGTTGTGTGTCTTAACAGCATCTTAAGCACCATTATGTACTGGCCCTAATGATGCTTGTAAGAACACACTACGAACTGCTGCAATGTCAACAAGACACCATGAATGCAATTTTATCATGTGACTGTTTGTGGTGAGAGACAAATCAAAGTACACGTGCAGACGTGTATGCACACAGCTCACCTGAGGATTCGATCAGGGTTAAAATATAAATATAAACTATAAAATATATTGTCGTTTTAGTTTGCTTTTCATCATCTTTCCATAAGTACTAAAACTCTGAAAAGGGTTTAGAGATAACGTTATGCAGCATTTTGGCTTTGTACCTGCAGTAGGAGCTCATCGGTGTCATGATTAAAATAAATAAACATTTATTTTTAATTATGTTTCTTAAATTGTACCACTAAAACTCTGAAAGGGGTTTAAAGAGACTCCATTATGTACCTCTTTAGCTTTGCACCTGCCACGGGACCTTGTTTGCTTTTGTCATGGTTTTAAAATAAAATCTTGTATTATCATGCTTTTTTGTTATGGTGCCCGTGTAGTACTATATAAAATAATGCACCTCAGGGTCAAAAATGAATATTCCCCCCTCAACATTCCATCTCTGGGAACAATCTTTGACACCCCCTCACCTTCGTTACGTAATTGTTTATTATATTAAATTATACAACATGGTACAGATTGAGAGAAAAGCAGGGAAAAAACAGCCAAACTGTGACCACAACATCCAAAATCAAATAAACCCTCAGTAAAAGATTCCAACTTGTGATCATGTAACCAAGAAAATCTTAACGAGGATCGTACTGACGTTGAACCACACGCTTGATAAACCTGTGACAAATCTTGACGATGTCATCAATTCATTATAGTGATTCGTAACAGTGTAATGATTCACAACACTGTTACATCACACCCTAACAGCATCTTGCCAGAACATACAGGTTACGGACATTGAAAGAATTCTTACGATAGAGCAGCTTTTTTTTTGTTGTTGTTTTTTTAATAAACACACTGATAAATCATTCTCTACCGAACAAAAATCTTCTATGTAGGGAAAGATGCCTAAGGATTTTGAATCTCTCATCTACAGTACACATCCCCAAAATATTCCCAGAATCTGGAGCAATCTGTATGCAAGGGACATGGCTGAAAATCAATACTAGGTGGCCCTCAGGTGCCACATTAAAAACAGGCAGAATTCAGTTATGGAAATCACTGCATGGGCTCAGGAACACTTCCAGAAATCACTGAGATTCGCAAATCACTGCATTCTGTTTTTATTTATATTTTACAATTTTGGGAATTGGGGTTGTAAATTAAAGTGTAAAGGAAGGATAAGAAGATTAGAGTCACTATTGCCGAGTGTGCAGTGAAAGTTGCTGAGCTAAGCACTATGAAGAAAGCAGTGTTGCTTTCAGAATATTCAGCCACCGAATTTAAATAAAACCCAAGAATATCGATTATGGTTACTTATTTTTATTTTATTTCTTTTAGACAGGTAACCTGCATACATTTATAATTTGATTATAATACCTTTTTGATACAAACTGCTCTTACCAAAGACGTGGGGTGAGGTTGGTGGCATCAACATACTCTCCCCAAAGACAGGCCTCCCCACCAATCACAAGCTTCTTCTGCTCTGCTGTGCCTGAAGAATTAACAAGGGGAAGAAAGGAAGAGAACAAAATAATAATAAACCACCCAATTACTAAAAGGTTACTCAGTTCTTATTTATAGCACACATTTCATTTATTTATATACAACAGATACCTTATAAATACATTTCCATTAGGAATTCACTCTCTTGAAAAGAAACATTTCAGCTCTAACTTGCTTCATCCACCAGGCCTCAAGTTTGATATCACGATAAACAACAATCTTTTCTTTCATTATATATTCAACAACATCTATAGAAGTTTATATTTATTAATTAACAACAACAAGAACAATAATAAAACAACTTCTGGTTGTTTTAGACAATAAAGTCTCTGATGGCAGATTATTTTTGACCCACCTTCCATTTTCGGTGCCATCAACTATCTTGAGTTTTTGGGGAAAAGCAGCAGGGCATGGTGTGTCCAAATGGACCAGTAAGAAGTACATGATTACACATTCTTTTGACTTCCTGTACAGACATTTGGCATTTAAGAAAACCTTTCATGATGAAAAAGGAATCAGCTAATACTTGACACCAAGCTAATTTATTACTCATAAACAGCAATCCCAGGAAGCAATATGGCAGCCACTCAGGGAAACCCACAAGGAGTCCAGAATTCCCCTGCCCCAGATAGAAAAGTAGTGCAACATAATGCTGAGTTAATGCGTTGCCATACATCACCATTACCTGTAGGCACTGTACCAAACAATTTGCTTGTTCAGATATGTTGAAATCAACTATTTCCATAAGATAGCACAAACCCCACAGGACTAATTCAACTTTTTACTGTTTAGTAAACATGATTAGCAGATTTCTACCCTACAGCACTTGGTCTTTCCTTTTAGGATATAGTATGTTAAATAGGTCCCAGGAATACATAATGTTCTGTTCAACATATTTAAACAAACCACAAGGGATATCACTGGCATGGGGGATGTTGAGATCTCCGTTTGTTTGTTTGTTTGCACTCTGAAGCTTCTGGGCTTTATATCAGATTCTAGATTTTCTAAGATAAGTGTGTTGTGTTTGTTTAGTGCAAGCCTGAGCGGAGGTTTGTGAGCACTTTTTCACGGTTTGTCTTCATTTTCTTGTAATAAACTCATAGCCATTGCCTGAGCATCTGTTCTGGTCTGTTCAGATGACACAGCTTCATGACAATGTTGTATTATTTAGCTATACACTGTATTTTCACAACTGACCATTATCTTGAGGTATATATTCTGAAAACCTGACCAAGTTTCATTACGTTCATACTAATTTTGAGTAGGATTTATACATCATACTCAAAACAATTTTAATAATCAATGTCATATAATCACAAAATATGTAATACAGAGGTAAACGGCTCATACATTTTATGTGATGTGACCGTATAAAATGATTGCAGTACACACACCAACCTCATAACAGTGATGTACACTGGGTGTTGTGTACAGACTAACAGCATACAGGAACCGCATGCTTTGGGTGTGATCTAGTCAGTCAGCTAGTCAAGAGCATATTTTAGTGACCAAAACCACAACCAAATGTGAATGTGTGACAGAGGCCTTAAAATGGTGCAAACCAGTTAGGGTGGAAGGCTGCGAGTTGCCTGATCAGATGGTGCGGGGATCATATACCACCAGTGTTAATGATGCAACTGTTCTTGAGCAAGGTCCGGAAATCTGCACCAGGGGTGCTGCATCATAGCTGTGATTTTTTAATTTCCCATAATATACATCTCACCAGCATACTAGCATGTAACCTATGGCTGCAGTAAAGCCCTCTTGTTTTATCCATTTTCTGTCACTCACACACCATTAAAACTCTGAGGATCAGCCTTGTAAATGCCTTGCCAGTCTTGGCCATAGCTGATGCGGTTTAGGTACCAGGGAGAAGAAAGCAGGGCATGAAACCCAGCTGCAGTTATCCGGGCCATCTCACTGTTGTAGTCTGGCTTCTCCTTCCACACGTGGATCTGTGTGTCAGCGTTCAGCTATGCAGAAACACACGCAGTCACAATCGCTTAAGGAAAAAGCATGGTCCAAGCAAAAGCACTGGGGTAATGTTTTGAATATATCCATAAACATGGATGAAAAGCCACGAAGGAAACTGCATGGTTTGTTTATCCTGTATGTACTCTGCACGTGGGATAATCTCAAATTCAGTTCAACTGTTGAATTATCTGTCCGTCAAGTCAAAGAGAACATCAACTAAAGTGCTAGAATTATCTGTTATTAGCATCACACATCTATAAAATGTATACCAACACCCAAGTTAATAAATTTAGTACAGCATTATGCAGGTTGCAAATGTGCCCAAAGTGCCAAAACAGCCATCAATTTTAAGCAAAAGTAGAAGCATACATTGCATCACTGCCAAACATTATATGCCGTCCATGTTCAGCAAGCATGAGTGATTGAATCCACCCCAGCGTTGACTAGGGTGAATGTATTGGGCTGTTATTCAACATGGCATGAAAGGTAGCAGCATGCATGTTAGTTTCTACAAAATAAATAAAACTGACCTAATATCCGTAATGAGGAAGATTTTTTTTTTTTTTTTTTTTTTTTTTTTTAAGAGATATGCCATCCACAGTGCCATGATTTCAATTTCTGCCTCTGCAAGGCCAGGTACCTGTAGCTTTATTTGTGGTCACTATCTGTTACGCAGTTGACTTCAAATTCTATTTATGTAGTCAAAGATACAAATACTTAAGAGCATTTGATTGGATAATTACTGCATTTTCATGCAGAACGTTTCAGCTGGCACCATTTCTTTTGATCCCTGACTGATGCAGTGAGTAGATGTAATTTGTGCTCGTCAAAAAAGGTTGGGAGTTTCAGGAGGGTGAAAGTATTGGCCTGCATCAAGTAAAGAAGACAACAGGAAATTGAAATCTTGGTTGTGCTGGATTAAATTTGGCTTTACACTTTTCGGGAGCAGGTAGAGTGGAACTGTTCTAGTTGCACAGCCGTAACATGAAGCACCCTTTGCAAAATGCTTTCACTGAAAGTGGTCAAGTGGTGGAAGCATGAAAAAGAGGATTGTTTGAACTGCCCCATGATTTAAAGAAAAACAGGGATTAAATGATCAACATTCAGATGCTTAATTTCTTTAAAGTAGGTGGGGACAATTGGTTTGTCATTGGGTTGGGATGCTCAGGTTTTCCAAATTCAGTAGCCTGACATTCCAAGGCTATTAACTTTCCCCTTCAGGCCACAAAAATAAAACCCCGTCCTGCCCGATGGCTTACATGAAACTATACTCCAAATGAAAAAGTCCCTTTGGATTGTGTGCTCTCATAATTGCTATTTGGATTACAAAAAAGGTCACCGAACAAACAGGTTTTTAATTATGAAGCATTAACAGAAAAGCTAACATTATTGGGTCGTGTTAGAGCCATAGAGAGAACTCGCTCCATGTTGTGTACAATGAGTTTATTTCCCCTCTCTTCTCCCTTTCGGTTTGCCAGAGACAGCTGGTGGAGTGCTACCTCCCCAGTAATGGGGTGCGTTTTTCACGTCATTTATTTACTGTTTCTAAGTGATAAGATTTTGCAAGGGAAGGGAAGTTAATCACTGATGTGTGCGTGTGTGCACGGTGAGAAGGTGGCACGTTGTTACACCAGTATCACAGTTCTACTCTACATTTATGTATGAATGTTGCTATTTGTATTTTGAAAAAAAAAAATAAATAAAAAATAAAAATTAAATAAAACTTAAGTTTTTAAATTTTTATATGCCTATACCCAACTTTCTACAAAACTGTCTTTATTTGGGACTTGATTTTGTATTTTTCGGGTGACTAAAATACGAAGAGGACCTGTCTGAAGCAACTGTAGCAATGTTTCAGCAACTTAGAAAAAATATTCAAGACAAACAAACACACTAATAAAGAGAAAACTTCCTGTCCAACTGACACCATTAGGGTGTTGTATAAATGTTTTGATAAGGAAAGAAAGATTGTTGTATTAGTAAATCTTAGTCCTGAATTTTTTTTAAACTACATCTATTACTGACCTTTTTACATTATAACGGATTAAGCAGAAAACTTTAAGAATTCTAATGGACTCACCAAGATGAACTTGGCAAATTACAACTATGACTGGTTTTATGTAATTCACATATACTAGAACAGTGGATATCCTAAAATTTGTAGATGACACACTGAGAGCACCAACCATCGAAACTGAGCGGCTCGACCTTGTAGTACTTCTGCCAGTCCTGTCCATAACTAATGTAGTCCAGGTACCAGGGAGCAGAGAGAATTGTGTTGAAACCCGCCCTGGTCACGTTCAGAAGCTCCTGATCCAGCTTGTTGTTTATCCAAACCTCCACCACTGTATCAGCTTTCAACTGCAACAAGCACACAACTCATTGGATGTAAAAATAAAAATAATAAATAAATTCTATTGGGTGAGCAAACACGTGCAGACCATGGGTCAGCAGTGCAGCTGGCAGACTCACAATGGGCATCATTGGAGTCGTTAAAGAAATCATCATGAGAATTCAATAAAAGAAACAACTATCCTGATTATAGAAAACAAGATAACGATAATTAAGCAACAATAACAACTTTTACACAATTTGTTCCTTACTCCTAATATAATCAATCAGCATGACTGCTAATCTTTATATGGGTCTAATCATGAAACTAGTAGTCAAATGTGTGAAACTGACCTGTTACATTTTCTGCAGATTTAGAAAAAATAGTTTTCCCATTTTTTTATGTATCAGGCCAATATGCATTAAACCATGATAGATGCGGGATAATACTTAAAAAGTCAGTATGAAACATGGACAGAATGAATGGCCTTCTCTTCACTAAAATAGCTTTAGCTAATAATAGTCTAAATAGCTACGCTATGACATTTGATAGTGCTTCGACTTTTCTTCATTATCTAGTCAATAAATGCCAATACATGAGTATTCGGTGGGTGCACAAGGTACACTGTGTTACATGGACAGGAAAAGTTGCGTACATCATCGATGCCGTTTTATGCCTGGTGTTAATTAACAAATTTTGCCATGCGCATGTAAATTCCATGGTTCATTGTGCATGCACCCGTGCGCTGTTTCATGTTGTTACTGGACCTGTGGAGACCTTAGCAGAGGCTCAGCAGGACGTGAAAATAATAAGGTCTTTCAGTTGTCACAAAATTGAGACACACACAATATTTCTTTCCATTTTCAGCAAATAGTATTTTTAACTAACTACTTGGGATAACTTGTAAATACTATCATCTAATCTTATCTTGGTAAGAGGAACAAATGTCGATCACATTACTGCAATAAAAATAAAATGACAGATTTGTCTATGGCATCGCCTTTTCAACTTGGCAAAACCTTAAAACCCAGTGATTTTGCTTGGAGTAACATCTGTAGCTTGGCATTTTGATTCAATAAAATTCTGTGCAATTAAAAAGCTGCCATCACTTACCTTAACACCATTGTCAAAGACCTCCTGCCAAACCATGTAGCCTTTATTGGTGGTTTTTACAATGTCAAGAAGCCTAAAGTTAGATTGGAGTCATTACATTACAGATATTGGTTTGGAGGTTTTATACATGCTGAACTTTCACATGGATGAGATCTCTTACTTTTGAATATAGTAGGACTCCAATTTGCTGAAGTCTTGCCCAAAGCCCTGCTGCTCCATAAATTTCTGAACATCAGGATTTGACTTCCTAAGGGAGGCAGGGGAAGGGGATGGAGATTTTTTCCATTAAAGTGTCATCTAGTCCACCTCAATTATAACTTTCTTCAGTCATATTTGGTGCGGTAATTATTGTTGGAATCAGCAAGTTAGTGAACAGCAAAATCATTATTCCAAAGCAACTCCTCTCACCAGCAGGAAAAATCGACCTCGTCTCCTCCAAGGTGGATGTAGGCGTCAGGGAAAACGGTGCTAATTTCACTGAAGAAGCGGGTCATGAAGTCGTATGTGGAATTGAGGATGGGGTTCACAGGACCAAAGGTACCTGATGGAGTGCTGCCCGAATAGCATGGGGTCAAAAGGTCAGCCTGACCTACAGAAAGAAGAGACATCAAGGCCTTAAGTTTTGCAGTGGGTAAAATTATACTAGTCACTTGTTACAAACTTGGTCATTAAAAGGTACAGTTTGTAACATTTTGTAGCAGCTATTAGCAGAAATTACGTACATTAAAAAATTTTCATTAATCTATATACCTATATTCATAACCTTAGAATAAGCTACTTATATCTATATGGGGAGCGGGTCCCCTCTCATGGGCCGCCATGTTTCTCCATGTATCTACACTAGTCCACCACAATACATGGTGTGAAGGGGTAGGGAATGAAATTTCTGTTGGTTGCAGTCTGGAACCTCAGTCTTAGAAGCTGCTGGATACCACCAAATCTTACACACTGTACCTTTAAAATATGCATCACGTGTCTTAAATTTGTATTTAATTCTGACATAAATAAAAAAATCTGTCTTTAAATTTCTGTTGTAATCAAACCAAGAATGCTTTTTACTGGATGAAAGCCACTTTTACAACTGTAAACATGACAGTGAAATGACCAGAGTATTACATGAGCTCTAGGCCATGTGACAAAGCTAAACGACTTCCTCTCTCATTACTGCTGGAGCACCTTAGGCAGCACTTCCGCTGCACAGATAGCAAAACTTACCAAGCACATATTCATAGTGAATATAAAATGATAGTACATACACACACACACACACACACTGTGTATCACAGCTAACCTTTGCCCCATGACTGGGTGTGGCCTGGAGTGTCAAACTCGGCAATAACTCGAATGCCTCGCATGCGGGCAAACTCAATCACCATTTTCACATCAGCCGGTGTGTACACATGGGTGTACGGGTGATAGGCTCCCTTTGGGAACACAAAATATAACATATACTGTAGTTATATATGTGTACTATCCACTTTTTTGCCAGAATGAAAAAATTAAAAACACTCGACATTGGAATAACAAGAAAGGCAGCCCACTTAAAATTAATACACCGCCTGGTAGAAAAATATGACTTTTGAGCCGACACACGGAGAAAACACTAGACCAGGGTGGCTACAGCAATTACCTTGTTTATTAACAGGTCCACCTTCCCACTACTCCCAGGACAGCAGCCGAAAAGAAGAGAGCAATGTTTTTATTTTTTTTTATTTTTTTCACAGCTGAATAACAAACCAATAATCAGACTATGCTACATACATGCTTGAGTTATTAAAGTGTAGCTTTAGTGATATTTAAAGCATGGCAGGCTAGTTAACTTTAGCTAGTGCAGATTTGAGATTAGTATAGAAAAGTTCATGCTTATGAATCATGAATCATTCTTCATATGATCCAGTGTTGTGTTCAAACCCATCATCTACAAAGGTCTTGCTGAACCTGCTTTTCTAAAAGATGATTAGTAATTAAGTGATAATTTAACTTTAATCCCATGTTAGTTGTGTTGCAATAACAGTTACTTTTTTTATTAATTTCTTTTTTTTTTTTTTTTTAAAACACCCATAAGTGAAGTTTGGTGACAGGACTACTAGGGGCCTTCTGTGAGCGCCAAGTAGTTTTTAGTCATATTAACACTATTATGATTATTATTATTATATATAAAACCTAATCCATTCATTTACACTGTCATTCCAGCAATGCTGTCAAAGTTTGATTTGCCATCTGTGGAATGTAGTTTACATTTGCTTCCCAATGCGACTGCTTTTCAGGCAAGTTATCATAATGCAATGAAAGGCTGCCTGTTTTCCTACATTCCAAAACATAGCCTGTACACTTTACCTAACTGTGCAAAATTTTTTTAAATAAATACAACAGAAAGGATTCAGATTTGATTCAACTGCAATAAAAAGAGAAATTAACACAGAGAAATGAAATTGGAAACAGGAAGAGAAAAACAAAAACACTGCATCCTTGAGAAAACTGTAAGAAAGCTCACTCTTTGACTGATGTCAGGGAAAGTCTGACTCAGGAAGGGGAAGGAATGATCGTCCACGATGTGCCAGTGGAAAACATTAAACTTGTTCATCGCCATGGCTTCCTATAAGGACAGCATGAGGACATTTGGTTACATGAAGCATTTAATAGATTATATAAAAACTTTTACTTCCTTAGATATTCTGTAATACCGTGTTGGGTCAAGAAGCAGCGCTGTGGTGGTATGATTACCAGCCGTGATAGCGTATGTGATTGTTCTCACTTGTCAGTTTATGCTTCTGTATTTTTTCCCTTTGTGTTTGTTTTTGTGGCTTTGCACACCTCTCTATCTCTCAAGAGCTGCTTGCATATCACCATCAAATTTTCAAGGTATCAATTTGGGACTAAGGCTGAAACGAGTTTATGAAAAGATCACTGTAGGTCAAGTTCAAGGTCAGCAAAATGGCCACCAGTTGTTTATAATGACCAGGTAAAGGCTACTGGGATTCCCCCATTGTGAGCCTTAAGCTGGAAGATGTTTTCGTTTTTTAAAGGATGCATTTTGTATTAAACCTAGGATTACAGAGCTAGTCAAGCGTATGGATATTAAATTGTTGCATAAAATAAATAAGCGTCCTCCAGATAATGTGCTTGCAAAAATGTCCCACATGAGGTTGTAGTGACCTTAACCTGTGACCTATGAACTCCAAAATCAAATCAATTCATCCTTGAGTCAGAGTGGACTTGCATACAAAATTTAAAGCAAATCTCTAAAAACACTCAATAACGGCCCAGACAGATGCACAACCCGAAAACATAATCCCTCTGGTTCTGGCTACTGCTATATCCATATTCACCGTCACTTCTCAGGACCTTAAACCTGTCACGGCTTTACAAAAAATTCAAATGTAGATTAGGATCCTAATAGATCTACCCGAGCCACACTTTTTGTTTGCTGGTTTGACAATCAGCAGCAGCCCAACCACAACATTGACTCTGCAGAATCCAAAACCAATCCTGACATCTTGCTTAGTTTACGTTTTAGTCCATTTTAGTGGTGATGAAATTAAACACGTAGCCCGTCATGTGCATCTTGTTCCTCATCACAAGAATCATTTTAGGGGTCATGTGATTAATTTTAAAAAATCTTTTTTACATAAACAAACATCACCACTTACTTGATTATTCAAGTGCATTATTCTTTCAAAATAGAAGATAATATACGCCACGTAGAGGAGAAGCAACTGTGAGTACAAACCACCAGAACCAGATTGGCCAGTAAACCTAGTGTACCTTGTCGGTCCACGATTAGCAGCTCTACTGTACTCCATCCATCCAGCAAATGCATAATAACCCATGAGCTGTATATAGTATGTTCACTTTCCTTTGCCTTACATATCATTGACCTTCCCCTACTTACCTCCACCCCCCACAGAACCTCATATCTCCTGCAATTACTTAGACTTAACTTTACTGATCCCGTTGGGATGACTCCCTCAGGGAAATTTATAATAGAAGATAATATACGCCACGTAGAGGAGAAGTACCCTACCCTAACCTAATATTACCCAGTGTAAGGAAACCAGAACAAGTTTTGATGATTGTTTGGGTTGTAAACTATAACCAACAGTAATGAGTTGCAATATTCTGTGGTATTACCATCACATTCATTTATTTAAAATGTTGATAGCCACAATTATCCCACAAACTGTGTAAATCCTGTAAAGGACTTCTAGGAAAAGCAGCTTACCAAATTGGCCAAAATGACTTTGAGGGGCAGGAAGTGCCGAGATGTGTCCAGCAGGATGCCACGGTGAGCAAAGCGAGGAAAGTCCGATATGTCTGTCTTATTGATTGTGATCTGGTGGAAAGAAATGTAAATGACGAACGATTGTGCGTATTTCAGTTTCTTGTCATTGAAATAACTACTAGGATCAAGTATAATAACGTGTGGAGAACGGACTCACGGCTCCATAATTATCTTCATACACCAGCTGGCTGAAGGTCTCGAGTCCTTAAAAAAAACATAACATTAAATGTCCAGTAATCTAAAGTTTAGTTGGTTACTACATACAATGTTTGTATAACATGGTATACAATTAGCCCTTGGTATACCAACAGATGAAATTAAGCTAGCGAGAGTTTCTTAAAAGGAGGGGGTTAGCAAAATAGAAATGTTAAACTCGTCGTTCTATCGGATTCAAGTTTTGAAATAAAATCTCAGAGGTTCCTAATATTTTTAGGAAATCTGACATCAAACATGATGAATCTAATTTGGTTTATGCATTGTGTCAAAGAATTAAGCATTCTCTTGTAACCACTGTCGCGCAACGCTCTCTGCATCTGGATATTACGATTTTTTCCCCCCAAAATTTAAGACAAGGCAAAAGATGCTACTCCTTATACTTCAGGCTAAAAAGGATTTACTTCCTGTTTGGGAGGTGGCCATGTTTAACATTGAAAAGTGCTTAATGGCTTAGAGGAATGTAGACACTCTGCTCCCAAATTCACTTTAAAGGTCGAGTCTTACATAGGATATAAGTATGCTTAAATATGTTAAATCTTACCTGCTAGGCATGTTGAAATCATTAGAACAAGA
>JBCNYH010000005.1:24643551-24665393 GCA_039654325.1 Tandanus tandanus | reverse complement strand
CCCTTTACTTTGATTACAGCATTTAACCTTTCAGGCATAGTGTTCACATATTTTTTTATTTCTTCACTCGCTAAACTTTTTTTTCTCTTGCTAAACCTCAATTTCTTTTTTTTATTAAGGTCCCAGAGAGACCACAGAGTGTGTCACCAATAGTAGGATGATGGGACATCTAGAAATACAGACATTGCAATAACGAGACATAAACACAAATAGCAAAAGACGGGGGAAAAAAACCCTTATGATTTCAAGGTCACTTTGAATAATGTTCCTGTGATGGAAAATGCTATCTTCAAAAAATATCTTAAATATAGTTATTTATTAAGTATAATCAATCATAAGATTATATTAATTTATTCATTCATTCGCAGAACTGTTTTAACGTACTATTTTCTAACGACTATCAATTAGTCTAATGTACATGTCTTAAGACTGTAGGAGGAAACCGGAGTACCTGGAACAAACCCACGCAAGCATGGGGAGAACATGCAAACTCCACACAGAAACGGAGCTCAAACCCAGGGCCTTCTTGCTGTCCGAGGGTGTTCGAGTCCTGGCCTCGGTGAGGGTGTTTCTGTGTGGAGCTTTGCATGTGATTCCCATATTTTGCCTGGGTTTCCTCCGGGTGCACCAGTTTCCTCCCACAGTCCAAAGACATGCACTTTAGGCTAACTGGCCATGTAAATTGCCACTAGATGTAACTGTTGGTGTGTGTTGGCCCTGTGAAGTTCTGGCAAGCTGTTTAGGCTGCCTTTGCTCCCAGTGACCCTAATAAAGGACAAAGTGGTTTAGAAAATAATAATGAAATTTTTTTTTAATTCCAATAACAATAACACTTCAGAAATGTAAAGTATTAAAGTAGCAACAGTGAAATCACTCAAGTATTTTCCAATGCTGGGTGGGAACACAAACACCCTTGACATCATTACTAATTAACCTGTAGCACCGGTGGGAACGTTTCCTTTTCTTCTGAAGGTTGATTATTAACCTGTTCAACATGGCATTATTCAAATAAATGGCACTGAAATGTCAAAAGCAGTTGAAAAACATCACTACAGTACACACCCCTCCATGTTGTTTCTCTATGGAAGGACTGTCTGCACAAAGTGATTGCATGTCGCTTCCGCATGGCCAAATCTCCCATATTTCCAATCTGAGAATCGCCAGCCACAGATGTCAAAACATGATTAATGGCTCACTACAGATGGACATTCTCCGTAAGTGGGATATAATCCAAAATGACTATTAAATTAGCAGGTTTTTTCCTTTTTAATCAGACTTCCAGTGTTCAGGGGAGAAAAGAAATGCATACACAAACACTCTTACACATACCCCAACCTCCCTTTTCCTGTATGGTAAATTACTTACATGTGTTTTGAAAAAAAAAAAAAAAAGCTGCGAGACGGACACCCAAACAAATCAGCATTCAGACAGCAATCGACTGTAGACTGGAAAATTTTGGAGGATGTTTAATCAGATGCTTTAAGACAGTGTCTCCCACATTCATCTGGTCTGGCATACACAATCTTTGTTCACAAAAGTACCACTACTGCACGCATTTGATCTCATTTATTCATTCATTCATTTTTTGGCTTGACAAATTTTCTTAAGGGTCACTGGGAAGCTGGAGGGTATCTTAGCTGATTCAAGCCGGTCCATCACGCACCTAGGGGAAATTTCAGTCAACTCATCTAATTTGCATGTCTTTGGACTGTAGGAGGAAACCGGAGTACCCGGAGGGAATCCAGGCAAGCACATTTAGAATATGTAAACTCCAAAAGTACGAATGTGCAAAAGTGTGGGTCTCGGATTTCGGACCTTCTTGCTGTGAACCACTATGTTACAGCGCTGCCCTCATTTGATCTCAATGCATTCGATATATATATATATATATATGATATGTTTAATGGTGGCACGGTGGCGCACTGGTTATCACGTCTGCCTCACAGCAAGAAGGCCCGAGTTCGATTCCCGGGCTCGGGTGTTTCTTTGTGGGGTTTGCATGTTCCAAACGTGCTTGCGTGGGTTTCCTCTGGGTACTCCGGTTTCCTCTAACAGTCCAAAAACATGCACAGTAGGCTAATTGGCTGTTCCAAATTAGCCCTAGGTTTGAGAATGGGTGTAAATGGTTATATGTGTGTTCGCCCTGCAATGGCCTGGCAAGTTGTTCAGGGTGAACCCCGCCTTCACCCGGAGGCACCAGCCTCTGCGCGACCCTAATAAGGATTAAGTGGCTGATATCTGTTTAGTGCTGTTAACTCTAAATAGCCATATTCATGTTCATGTTCCTGCTCTGATTTACCTGGAGGTGGGTGTGGCCTGAACTTAAAAGGTTGGTTTTATTGTTAAGTATGAATCCTACCTACTACTGTATATTCCTGGAAACATCAGAAACCACTGAACAGAACTGCTGTCATCACTGTCAACATGTCTATGAATTCTGACTGTCACAGTTCTTCAGCCTCTAGTTCACTGATTCATTGTGTGTTTATACCTGCGTGCAATATTTCTGAACTAATTTTGTTAGATCTAAAACATAAACCCAACCCTGATCAGGCACATACTAAGGATAAATGAATGAAGACAGTAAATGCGTTTTACTTAAAGGAGCGATGTCATGGTTACCATGAATACGGTGCTTTTTACAGATGTAAATTAGTACCTGCAGTAGTGTTGTCCACAGTTTGACAATATTCAATATTAGCATGAAAAACTGTAGAAATTATTGATTCTACAAACTAGAATCATACAGGAGAGGTAAGTACCTCATGACTTTAATTTTCTCATAATGTTTTGCTTTGTTAGCGCTTTGGAAGGGGCAGTTAATCCATGTGTCCTGTCAAGTACGGAGCATGTGCATTACATCTGAGTCAACTTCTTTAACATAGATTTGATTTGTCCTGTCAGCTCAACTTTATCGTTCTCTTGCATGAATGCATGAAAGGCAAACCTTCCTGCTTGCACTACTTTTTTTTTTTGCAGCCTTATGAATGTTTTTGGCAAGATTTCTGGGAAAATAGAATAAAGAGTGGACCTACTACATTGATCAAATCTTTATAACTTCATTTTCAATAAAGTATTGATATTTTGGCACATCTGTACTATTAAAATGTGACAAAACACAAGGTTTTGCTAATAAATATATTTAAACTGTTGGTCAATGTTAGCAGGGTGGCATAGTAGTTAGCACTTCCACCTCACAGCAAGGAGGTCCTGGGTTCAAGTCCTGGGCTTGAAAGCTTTTGTGTGGAGTTTCTCCCTGTGCTTGCGTGGGTTTCCATATGGTACTCTGGTTTCCTCTTGCATTCCAAAAACATGCACTTTAGGCTAACTGGCTGTTCCAAATAGTCCCTAGGTGTGAGTGTGAATGTTTGTGTGGGTGTGTTGGCCCTGCAGTGGTCTGGTGAGCTGTTCAGGGTCTACCGAGCCTCACCCAGAGATAGGCTCCCGCCTCCCCACAACCCAAGTAGTATTAAGCAGTTCAGTAAACGAGTGAGTGAGAGTGAGTGATGAATGTTAGCGTTGGCATATTGGTTAGGATGTCCGCCTCACAGCAAAACAGTCCTGCGAGGGTGTTTCTGTGTGGAGTTTGCATATTCTTTCAATGCTTGGTTGGTTTTCTCTGGGTACTCCAGTTTCTCTTCACAATGCAAATACATGCACAATACATACAGAGTGTAAATGGTTCTGTGTGTTTGCCCTGCGATGGACTGGTTCAGGGTGTACCCGTTACCCTAGTAGAATTAAGCAGGGTGGATTTTTTTTTTATTTTTATAATCCACATTTGCCTGTATGAAAACAGCTGTAAATTGTGGACAAGGCAGTAAATTTTCAAGCAAGCTTTTAGCCACCAAGCCTTTTTAAAATCTGCAATACTGAATATCCTACACGGTTACTTTGATGATGCTAGCACCCGGTCTGCTTTTTCTATTGAAAGACTGTATGGAACTTTTTTGTCAGCTTGCATTCTAAAAAAAAAAAAGCAAAAACAAAAACAAGGTAGGCTATTCAGGATGCCAGGTATTCAAAAATCAGGTATTTGAAAAAAACAATAACAAAACACCTAGATGATCCTAGCATGCTTCCTATATGTATAGACCAAAACAATGCATTCTTGCAATAAATACAGCTGCATTGTCTTGCCTATGATGTCCATTCTAAAGTCTATGAAGACTGAGTGACATGAAATTTCAGCAAAAGCCATACAGCTCTATATGGGCCCCTGAGCTATGTTGCATGGTCAGGAGTTTACACAATAGGTATTGCATATTGGTTGGTTCTGAACAGGTATAAATGCGAGAGTCAGACCAGACAGGACATCAGTTCAACCAGTCAAGCTCTGACTGACAAAAGTCAAAATGATGGGCAAGGTACACAAATATAAAAAAAAAAAAAAAAAAAGGAATTTCCATTTATCATCTAAAACTTGTTTGTAAAATGTATTGCTTTTCTTTTCAAAACAGATCATCTTCTATGAGGACAGGAACTTCATGGGCCGCTCCTATGAGTGTAGCGGCGACTGTTTCGATATGTCCTATTACATGAACCGCTGCTACTCCTGCAGGGTCGAGAGCGGATGCTGGATGGTCTACGATCGTCCCAGCTTTATGGGCAACCAGTATTTCCTGAGAAGGGGAGAGTATGCTGACTACATGGGCATGTGGGGCTGGGGCATGAACAACTGGATCAGATCTTGCCGCATGATCCCTATGGTATGACCATCATGAACAACTGTGCAGCATTTAGAATCTCAGAAGCAGAAACCAGATCACTGAACAGTTTTATGCTTTTCTTGCTCAAAAACATTTTAACTCAATAATTAGCTGACCAGGGCAGCATGGTATTGTTGTGGTTAGCATGTTGGCCTCACAGCAAGAAGGTCCTGGGTTTGAGTCCCGGACTCGGTGAGGGCGTTTCTGTGCAGAGTTTGTACTCAACCCGCCCCGCCCCCCGCTTGCATGGTTTTCTTATGGGTACTCTGCTTTCCTCCAACAGTCCAAAGACATGCACATTAGGCTAAATGACTGTTCCAAATTGCCCCTAAGTCTGAGTGTGAGTGTGAATGCTTCTGTGTGTTGGCCCTGGTGTTCAGGGTATACCCTGCCTTCGCCCAGAGTTGGCTAAAATAGGCTCCCCTTTCCCTTTGACCTTAGTGGGAGTAAGCAGTTCAGCAAATGAATTAATTATTTATCTGTTTTGCTAGGGCACGATCAACATGCCTCAAAGTGATGATATTGTTTTTTGTTCCCAAACAGTACAAAGGAGCTTACAGAATGAGGGCTTATGAGGGGGAGAGCTACATGGGCCAGATGATGGAGATGTCTGATGACTGTGACTCCTTCATGGACCGCTACCACTGGTCCAATGGCTGCATGTCTTGTCACGTGATGGACGGCCATTGGCTCATGTATGAGCATCCCCACTACAGAGGCAAGATGTGGTACTTCAGGCCTGGAGAGTACAGGAGCTTCAGGGAGATGATGAGAACAGGTGGCATGAGGTTCATGAGCATGAGGCGCATCATGGACTCGTGGTACTAATGCCATGATGCTGACATCGAAACAAAGCAATTTTAAATAAACTGTTTTTAAATATAAATCAACTGCAGCTTTTCTCTTCTTTACGAAATGACATCCAACACCCAACATGTAGTATTAAAGCTACCATATTTATCATATCCAATACACCAATTGGTATGTTTTCGGTAGGTGGTGGGAAACCAGAGATCCCAGAGGAACCCCACAAGGGCATGGTGAGAACACCAACAGAAACTGTACAGACAATACCTGGTGCAATACCTGGTGCTGTGAGATAGCAATGCTATAAATTATAATACGATAATTCTTAGTGGGTGGCACGGTGGTGCAATGGTTAACACGTCCGCCTCACAGCAAGAAGGCCTGGGTTTGATTCCTGGGCTCGAGGCGTTTCTGTGTGGAGCTTGCATGTTCTCCCTGTGCTTGCATGGGTTTCCTCCATTTACTCCGGTTTCCTTCCACAGTCCAAAAACATGCACAGTGTTCTAATTGGCTGTTCCAGATCGCTCCTAGGTGTGAATGTGAATGGTTGTGTGAGTGTTGGCCCTGTGATGGCCTGGCGAGCTGTCCAGGATGTACCTCGCCCTTGCCCAGAGTCGGCTGAGATGGGCGCCAGCCTCCACACAACCCTAGTTAGGATTAAACAGCTTAGAAAATGAATGAATAATTCTTAGAATTTACTTACTGGTCAGAATTTTTCTTTTTTTTTTTACAAATATTAATATACTGTATGGGTGGCTCCGTGGTTAGAACTGTCACCTTACAGTAAGAAGGTTCTTGGTTCATGGCCTACCCGGCCCTTTCTTTGCAGGGTTTGCATTTACTCCCTGTGCAAGCATGGGGTTCTTTGGGTCCCCTGATTTTCTCACACAGTCCAAAGACAAGTCAAAACTGGCTCGAATCTTAGGTGAACTGGCTATTCTAAATTGTCCATAGGCATAGATATGAGTGTGCTTGGTGGTTTGTGTCTGTGTTAGCCTTGTGATAGATTGTAGGCCGGCCCAGGATGTACCTCACCTCACACTCAAAGTCAGCTTGGATTGACTCCAGATACCAAATACCATGGTAGAAATTGGGCTAGAAATGATGCGGTCAGGGATCCTGAGTGGTGCATCCACAAGGTGCGTGAATGTTAACCTGGAGGTTTGAATCCAGATTGATGTCGCAGCCATCAGCGACTATGACCTACACACTCTGTGATGATGTCATCATTCCCTATAATAACCTACAGTGTCACCCTGGGACATCCTACTTGCAGACCTTTACACACTGTTTCATTCATTCATTTGCAGAACTGCTTAATCCTACTAGGGTCGCAGGGAGGCTGGCACCTATCTTAGTCTACTTTGGGTAAAGGAGGGATACATCCTGTATAGCTCGCCAGTCCATTGCAGGGTCAACACAATTACCTAGGGGCCATTTAGAACAGCCAGTTGCCGCACACATTGGGGGCAAACGGAGAGCAGTTGGGGGTTAGGTGCCTTACTCAAGGGCACTTCAGCCATGAAGGTGGAGCTCACTCCCCCACTGCCACACATTTTTCCTTTTGGTCTCAAAGCCGCTTCTCTAACCGTTAGGCTACGGCTGCCCCAACAGAAACAGCTTTACCTTAACAAAGCCTACAAAAATCAATGGAACTCATTAATGTTCCTCTCCATGGAAATCTTCAGTTAAAGGTGAAAGATTGAATAAATGCCTGAATAAAGAGAAACCTGAGTGACATTTGTCTGTCATATCAGTGGGTACAGACCTGGAATAGCATCATCTCATGTCAAATGAAATTTATTCAGTTTACTCTTTTTAAAGTAGCCAAAGTAACTTTGCTCTGCTTGATAGAGCTGCAGCTCAAAGGAAATTGGTTGCTTTAACCTTGAACACATCAAACTTCGCCTTAGTCCACCGCAGCATGCACTTATCAGTATAAGTTTGCATTAATGCACCCGTTCCGATCATTCACCCAATCATTCACCTCTGTCACATGGGGCGGCATGGTGGCGTAGTGGTTAACTTGCATCACAGCAAGAAGGTCCTGAGTTTGAGTCCTGCGCAAGGGCATTTCTGTACGGAGATTGCATGTTCTCCCCATGCTTACGTGGGTTTCCTCAGGGTACTCTGGTTTATTCTAACAGTCCAAAGACATGCACATTAGGCTAATTAGCTGTTCAAAATTGCCCCAGGTGTGGATGTGTGTGTGTGAATGGTTGTATGTGTGTTGGTCCTGCGATGGTCTGGAGAGCAGTTCAGGGTGTACCCCGTCTTCGCCCAGTGTCGGCTGAGATAGGCTCCAGCCTCTGCGACCTTAGTAGGATTAAGCGGTTTGGCAAATGAGTGAGTGACTGTATCCCTCATGTTTTATCCCTTACGTAATGCTAGTATGAATGCTACTAAGTTTAGCTATAATTATAATTACCACTATTGCAAATGCTAGTTGGTTGAAGAACAAGATGTTTTCAATAAAACCAAATCAGCATCGATGTGATTAGTGACTGTAATTAGTGTGTATTGGAGATTATTTAAGGCTGGATTGTGGGATCTGCTGAGACTTTGGGGGTTGCTAAGACTTTGGGGGTGATCTGGGATAAAGGGCATTGATTTAAGATCCAATAGGGTGCATGCCTCCAGGCCTCTGTGTTGGAAATCTCCTTTTGAGGGGGATGTGCATAGCTGCCACCTTCTGCCATTGTGCTTTTAATACAGCAGGTCAAAGGTCAGACTTAACCTCCTCTCTACTCCACTACCCACTGGTCAGCCCTGTCATTTGTCTATTAAACCCCTGATGGGAGGCAAAAGCTTCATGCATTTATGTGTGTATGTGTGACTTATGTGTATGTAAATGCTGTCAACATGCTGGCTTTGATTCAGCGCGCGTGCACACACACACACACACACACACACACACACACACACACACACACACACACATACGCGCACACACACACACACACACACACCCACACACACACACCCACACACAAAACCCCCAATTCGTAACCTCTGCTACTCAGCACTGCCCTCCAATGGTTCTTATCTAAACAAGAAGCAATGCATCAAGCGCTGAAGGTGGGGTTCACATCTATGGGCAGTTCAGAGTATCCAGTTAACCTAAGCCACATATTTTTGAAAAAAAAAAAAAGAAGTCTTTGAAGGAGGAAACAGCAGTACCTAGAGGAAAACAATGGTGGAATGAGGTGAAAATGCAAACAAAAGGTCCCAGTTGGCTGCAAGGTTTGAACCCCGAACCTTCTTCCTGTGAGATGATTGTGCTAACCACTGCACCACCATGCAGCCCAGCATTACAATTTTTGGGAATTTCCCCCCGATATTTCTTCCCTAATTTAGTCCTAGCCAATTCCCACTCATCAAGTATGCATCCACCACCATCCAGGGATAGGTGGAAGCAAACATGTACCGACTCCATGATCTTTACAAACTTTACGCATCTTTATGAACTGCTGTGGATGCGCATTCAGGGGCAGCCTAACACAGTCGCAGGGAAAGTGCTATCCGCCCTCCAGTATGCATGAACTCACAGATGTATGCCATACCTCCATCCCATGACAGCTCAGCTGATTAGCTCCCATGGACTCCTGGCTATGGATGGCTGCAGGCATCAAACTGGATTCAAACTGGCGACCTCCAGGATGAAAGCAGCACACTCTGTCAATGCCCTGCATAGCATTTTTTAACAGGAATAAATTAGTGCGAAGTGATCTCTGTATTTCCATCAATGGGGCAGACCCCATAGATAGGGCATGAAACTGTGTATAAGCAGGATGTAATTAAACTTTTTTTAAAAGCAGTCCATCAACACCTACACAATCTACTAGGGCTGTAGTACATAAACCCCCTGAGTGAAAAGCCAGAGATGTGAAAAAGGTCATCTCGTCAGGTGAGTCATCCTACACTTTATTCTCAGCAAGTGTGTGAGTGCATGATCGGAAATTCTAAAGAGAACCATACAATACTGGACTGGACCCCTACAGCGAGGGGGTGCTCAGTTATGCTGTGAGAGGATTTTGCTGCCATACTTTGTCCTTACTTGCCAGCTTAAAGGGAAATCAATACAAAGCTCTTCTGCCCGAGCACCCTTATCCTGTGCTAAAACACTTGCATCCGGATGGAAGTGCTGTCCTCCCGGATGACTCTGCTGCAGTCCACAGCGCACAGGGGATCATGAGAATTAAAATTATTTAGTATATATTACAGTTGGTGGAGTGGTTAGCACACCCACCTCACAGCTAGAAGGTCATGGGTTCGAGTCCCGGCTCGTACGTGTTTCCGTTGTGTTTGCGTGGGTTTCCTCCAGGTATTCCGGTTTCCTTCCACAGTCCAAGACGTGCACATTAGGCTAATTGGACGTTTCTAGGCGTGGATATCAGTGTGAATGGTTATGTGTGTGTTGGCCCTGCGATGGTCTGGCAAACTGTTCAGGGTGTACCTCGCCTTCGGCCAGAGTCGGCTGAGAGAGGCTTCAGCCAACCTGTGACCCTAATAGGAATATGCGGTTCGGCAAATGAGTAAGTGAGTGAGTAAGTATATACTACATTGGAACAGAACGATCTGATTGGTCAGCTATCTCAAGATTTAAAATCATATATTTATCACAGATGCTTGGAGCCGGAGGTGTCATCATTATCATGCTTTATATTAGAAAAAAAGAAAGACAAAGGGGGGTTGCCCTTATTCTTGAAAATAAATAATGAAATTCCTACAGTAGCTTGATTTAATTCGAAATGTTGTAGCCTTTTTTGGAATAGATATAGAATTAATTATAATCAGTCGGCTATTCTGTTAGCGTGCAAAGCTGAAACGGCTGGGTTAAAACATAGTGGAGTGTTGACCGGTACCAGCGCTTCCACTTGAATACTCTTTACAATGGTATCTTTTACCGTCAGCAGGAAACCCCAATGACTGGAGGTCCATTCCTTAGAGCCTGTCTGATGAAAAAAATGTAATAAATTCTTGAAAAAAGAAAAACTTTTTTACAATGAAATACCATCATTCAAATTGTGCTGCTTTATGTGGAATAGAACAAATAAAAAAGTAGGATGGCTAGGGTTAGCTTTTAGCCTAGTAACCATTTAACTTGACCCAGGGTGCGCAGAGATCACCTGACCGACTCTTACAGCTTTATCCTTTAGGGTCACGGAGAGGCTAGAGCCCATCCTAGCAATACAGACACACAACCACTCACACTCATTTTCCCACCTAGGGGCAACTGAGAATATCTATTTTAATTAGCCTAATGTGCATGTCTTTGGAGTACCTGGAGGAAACCTAAGCATGGGGAGTACATGCAAACTCCACACAGTAATACCCTCACTGGGGTTGGGGCTCAAACCTAGGACCTTCTTGCTGTGAGGTGGAAGTGCTAAGTGCTAATCTCATTTTTGTGTGTTTTTGTGCTAAAGTTTCCATGAAGTATATATTAAAACAATTAGGCGCTTCAGGCACAGTGGATGTTGTTGAAATGAATAGTCTCCGAGACGGAACTATTTAGTGACATCCACCTTATCTTCAGTGTATAATTAAAATTTAAATCATATGCCATGAAGTTGAGGGAATATCTTTTGAAAGAATGGTTCACATTTAGAGATTTGAGAAGAGAGCTCCAAAGCTCTTCTGCTGGCTCAAAGCATCGTGACCCAACACCTAAGACACTGTAATTTTGTCTGTATTGTGTGACCCATGTGTACACAAGAAACAAATATATATAGCTACATGCACACAGTGGCCAAGGACACAACCCCAATATCAAACATTTTTATTTAGAAGAAGGAAGCAGTAGTGTCTGTAATGGAATGACCTGCCCCGTCACCTGACCCTAAATGTAATCGTGCTAGTCTGGAGCTGCATTTTCGCTGAAGAGTTTGATAGAGTTGTCCATCCAAGTTGGCTGCAAATCCCCGCAGTCATGGAGGGTCTATAAGTAATTCTGAGAACATCGGATTTCGTGCAGCGGTGCAATTATAGCTTATTGTCCTATAATTAAATACATTAATTCATCATTCATTCATTTGCCAGACCACGTAATCCTACGAGGTTGGAACCTATTTCAGCCAACTCTAGGTGAAGGTGGGGGTACACCCTAAACAGCTTGCCAATCCATCACAGGCCAATACACACACAACCATTTACACTCACACCCTCACACCTAGGGGCAATTTGGAACAGCCAATTAGCCTGATGTATATGTCTTTGGACAGTAAGAGGAAACCAAGCAAGCATGGGGAGAACATGCAGAAACACCCTTGCCAAGCCCAGGACTCGAACCCAGGACCTTCATGCTGTGAAACGGACATGCTAACCACTATGTGGAATAATGTTATTCCTCACCCAATGAAAATCACCTCAACTCTCTAGAACTGAAAACAAACAACTCAAGCCATACAGTAGTTAACCTTCTTGTATGGATCTGAGTGCTAGTGCGTGACAAAATATGCTACTATACTGTCAACCACTCACCCAATAAGCTTACAGAGGACCCTACACATCTTCTAGACCAACAAGATATCAACCTTCAATAACAACCTTCTCCTGAGATGTCCTGTGAATGGACAGCAAGCAACTCCTTGACAAGGGTAGTGCTTTGCTGGATGCCTGATGGGAAGAGGAAACATGGAAGGCCCAGACAAACCTGGAAGAGAACGGTGGACAGAAAAATGGCAGCATTCCTTAAGTGGCTGGCCAGCAACAGAGAACGGTGGTGAGACTCCATCGCTGCTCTACATACAGGGGTGTAACGAGCAGCAATGAGAGAGTGTGTGGTGTATAAATATGGCAAACCGAATAAAAATAAATAGTGTACCTCTGATTCTTATCTGTATATTTATCAGATTAGAATTATTATCTGACACATCTCTTCATGTGTACTGTGTGTGTGGTGCCAGAGTTTCTACAAATATAATAGCGGGGGATAATTAATATGCTTAATTATTTTGTATATTTATGATGGATGAACACAGAAGTTGGTGTGTCGTGGGATAGGAGTCTCTGCTGTTATACGGTGGGTGGTCTCCTTTAACACATCGACCCCACATGAGTCCTGCTCAAAAGCCCACTGGCCCCTAACACCATTCGATTGTGCCAGACAGCTGAAATAAATCTTTAAAAGCTACTGGTGTTCAAGTCAGCCCCTTGCCTTGCACTTTTGCTCGGCCTTGGGAGTCACAGGGGAGTGAGCTGAGCTAATCAAGACCTAAGTTCAAGTTCATATTGCTATGCTGTAAGTCAGGGCAACAGACTAACTTGCGTCTGGTGTCCATGACCCAATCAAGATTGGGTTTCCTGTTGAACTGGGAGGTGTGTTTTGATAGGGGATAAGATTGCTTTTTTTGCTGGGGTTGTTTAAAAAAACGCATTCATCCATCTTCTGTGAAACAAGCACTAGCTGAGCAGGGGTTCAAGGGAAAATAAATAAAACAGCAAAGAGAGAGAGAGAGAGAGAGAGAGAGAGAGAGAGAGAGAGAGAGAGCACAATGAAAAAGTACAAATGGAGTAGATAAACATTATGCTAGGCAGGGTGAAAAGATTGTGCAGTTTTTTTCCCATAGCCCTTGATGTGTTCCTGTAGGACTTTTTTTTGCCCACACATTTACAGTCCTAAAATTCAAGACGAATCAGCATTGACAGTCAATCTTAAGTAAATTTGTTGTACCTTCAGTCAAATCTGACCTTTGCCAACTCTATTCTCATTCCTTTCTTGGCAGATTTTTTACACAGTGGGTTGCCAGGTCTTTCTCTTTCCCAACACAGCACCTGGTTTTCCCAGGCGGTCTCCCATCCAAGTACTAACCAGTCCCAACGCTGCTTAGATACCGAGACCAGACAGAATCAGGCTTTACAGGGCTCATGAGGAAATGAAAGGAAAATATACTTCTCCAAAAATATGCTGTGAGTATAGTACTCATACTGAAAACAACTTACATGTAAAAGAAGAACTTCTTTAAAAGTGCTCAGAGTATCTGACTTGTAAGTGTGAGTGTTTTTCACTCTCATAACACCTGTTAATATAACCATAAAGATGGAAGTCGGAATGCTGGACATGCGGATGGCACGCCAGCAGCTAAAACTGATTTACCAAAATAATCAATTGGCTACTGTTTGCTAAATTATTTGTCTGCAGATATACAGTTGGGAGGCATGGTGGCATGGTGGTTAGCACACAAAGGCAGGGTACACCCTGAACAGCTCATCAGACCATCACAGGGCCATCACATTCACATTCACACCTGGGGGCAATTTGGAACAGCTAATTAGATGAATGTGCATTTCCTTGGACTGTGGGATGAGTACACTGAGTGCTCAAAGGAAACCCACACAAGCGCAGGGAGAATATGCAACACAGAAACAGCCTTGCTGAGCCCAGGACTCGAACCCAGTACCTTCATGTTGTGAGGCGGACGTGCTAAAAACTAACTGCCTCAAGCTAGCATCAAGGTCAAATTGCTTACATTTTCTAGACACAGCATCACCCAAACAGCTTGAAGGTCATTTCGTAAAGAAATGTTTTGTCTTTTGTTCAATTGTAGCTGGTTCAACAAATTAAGTCAGTTACACGGTATTGAGGATGCTATTCGCGTTTTCTATTTAAGCCATGTTAAAACAGTGGAGAAAGAACTAATTCATAAAATAGTGAAAAGCCAGACAGCAGTTTTGTTTAGAGAAGCTTTATAAACTGATAGACAGACATACAAAAATTCAACAGCCATGAGAAGTCTAAGCTTCACAGTAATGCCATTCAAAATCCCTGATTAATGTCCTTTTATGTCAAGAGCTCTTCCTGTGAAAAAAGGATTGGCTTTTCATGGTGACAGCAGCATGATGGCATTTTGTATGAACCTATGCAGGAAAGTACTGACAACCTCTTGAAAGAGAGAGAATAGAATCTTAGGAGAGACAACTGGCCCTTGGACACAGTTTGAATAAAGCCATTCAGCACCTTTGCCCTATTCACAGTGGGATTGTATGTCATGTCATAAATAGTCCATACTATGGACTCCCAGCTGATGCAACCACAGACCTGTGGTTCAGCAGAGTATATTTCATTGACACTGCAATATGTAGACAAGAGCACGGAGCTTCACTCTGATAGCATTAGATTTTACAATACTCTTGACAGCAGCAAAAACGTCCTGCTCAAGTGCATAAGATCTGTATTTCTCACGCTGAACATCCCAGTTAAATATCTCCAGGGGTACTGCTTTGGTAACGTTGGTCGTATTTCAGGTGGCAGGGTGGTGTAGTGGTTAGCACATAGGCAAGACTGCAAGAAGGTCCTTGGTTTGAGTCCCGGGCTTGGCAAGGGCGTTTCTGTGTGGAGTTTGCATGTCCTCCCTGTGCTTGAGTGGGTTTTCCTCAACAAATACTCCAGTTTCTTCCCACAGTCCAAAGACACACACATAAGGCTAATTGGCTGTTTCAAATTGCCCCTAGGTGTGAATGTGAGTAGTGTGTGTTGGCCCTGCCACGATCTGTCCAGGGTGAACCCTGCCTTCACCCAGAGTTGGCTAAGGTACACTCCAGCCTTCCCATGACCCTAATAAAATTAAGCACTTTGGCTAATAAGTGAAAGTGAGCGAGTGTACTGATTAATGTTACACACTAGAATCAAAATGAAAAGTTCTCTGAGGGTAATTCACAAGCAGTAAAGTATTTCTGCTTAAGTATTTTCTTTCTACCTCTTGTATATTTAAATCATAGGAGCAACTTGTAAATACTATGGCCTGATTTCAAAATAGGTTCTCATGATTGTATTGGTAGTTTGAAACCTAACTGAATTAAACATTATCTATACTGATTAACTATCTGGGTCACAGGAGAAGCTTCACCTTCACATTTCTGCCTATGAACAATTTAGAGTAGCCAGTTGGCCTAATGTGTAGCAGTATAGTGGCTAGCACATGTGCCACGCAACAAGAAAGTCCTGAGTTCAAGTCCCAGGCTTGGCAAGGGTGTTTCTGTATGGAGTTTACATGTTCTCGATATGTTTGTGTGGGTTTCCTTCAGGTTCTTTTACTTTAGGCCAACTGGCTGTTCCAAATTGCCCCTAGGTGTGAAGATAATTGTAAACGGTTGTGTATGCGTTTGCCCTACAATGGACTGGTGAGCTGTTCAGGGTGTACCCTGCCTTTGCCCAGTGTCAGGCTGAGACAGGTGACATGTGACGCTGCCACCTGCATCTTTTTTACAAACTGCTTGCATATGCATATTTAGGGGGAGCCTAACACACTCTGAGGAAAAGCTCTATCTGTATGCATGACCTCACAGATGCCCATAATTGGCTGGTGATAGCTTTAAACATATGCTATCATTCTGTCCCATGAGAGGTCTTGAACTTGCAATCTCCAGGTTGATAGTCATGCACTGTCGACATGCCACACGCCGCAATCATTTCTATAAATGTTTAACTCAAAAAGTTGTGAAAACCAAATTTAAAAATGGAAGACTTTTCAACCATGATATATTTTTTTAGAACCACTGTTACCGACATTCAGAAACAAAAGAGTAGAGAGAGAGAGAAAAGCTTCTTATCAGAGAGCAGTCAGTGTGAAATACTAATATGAGCATTAGTAAGAGTTGGCTGCCTTTTAAGCTTAAGCTTTGGGTGCTACCTGTTCTGTTTGTTGTTTAACTTCCATTCTCTTTTTCTTCAAATGCCAGGACAGAATGTACAAGAGTTTTCTCATGTTTCCCAGCAGCACCAGACCTGACCACAGAATTCAGGGTAAAGCTGCTGCTTCTCTGCATTGAAAGGTGTCAGCTGAGGTGGTTCGGGTATCTGATTGGGATGCCTCCTGGTTGCCTCCACTTAAAGGTTTTCTTTGCATGTTCAAACTGGGAGGAAGCCTCTGGAACCCCATAGAAACTGGAGAGAGTTCCTGGGGAGAGGGATGCTCGTTTCCATCCTAGATCTGTTGCCTTTGCGACCTGACCTAGGATAAACTGAAGAAAATGGATGGTCAAGCTAACAGACAGGAAAGGCTAGCTTTTTACCTCAAGCTCACTTTGTAGAATGGTTCTGCTTATTCAAACCAGTTTTCTGAATGAACCCATATTGCACTGAGTGATAATGTAAATAGATCACAGAAAGTGTCTTTAATCACTGCTTCATCATTAGAGGTATAATACTTTATAATATGGTATGAGTATTATCTGAGAATGTATTAATATGGGCGGCATGGTGGCACAGTGGTTAACACACAGTAAGAAGGCCTGGGTTCGATTCCTGGTCTCAGGCGTTTCTGTGTGGCGTTTGCATGTTCTCCCCGTGCTTCCGTGGGTTTCCTCTGGGTGCTCTGGTTTCCTCCCACAGTCCAAAAGCATGCACAGTAGGCTAATTGGGTGTTCCAAATTGCCCCCAGGTGTGAGAGTGAGTATTAATGGTTGTCTGTATGTTGGCCCAGCAATGGCCCGGTGAGCTGTTCAGGGTATACCCCGCTCTCGGCCAGAGTCGGCTGAGATTGGCGCCAGCCTCCCTGTGACCCTAATTAGGATTGAATGGCTTAGAAAATGAATGAATAAATAGAATGAATGAATGATTATATAACCACACTGGCTATCTATCTATATATCTCTCAGTCTATCTATTGATCTATCTATCCATCGATCTATCTACTTACCTATACAATGCCTTCAGAAAGTATTTACCTCATGTTTTTATTTATTTACTTTTTGCTCCATTTATATTTTCTCCCCAAAGGCAAAAGTAAATAAAGTATTTAGAAGTTCTTAGCATGTTAAATGAGTTGTGTCATGATTTTGCTCATATTCAGTTGCAAATATGCCATCATAGTCCAAAATACTTATACCCAATATGGAGCGGATGAAAATGGATAGCAGTATGGACTTTTTGAAATCTTACTGGGCTAAACAGTTTTCAAAGATAGAGACCTCGTTGCAAACCCCTAACAAACTGAATGTATGAATCCAATTCATGCACGGTATCCATCATAAACCAAAATTTCCATCTATATGAAGGATTATGTCTTGTTTGATAACACCATTCATGATATTCTCCAAACAACCATGACACTGCTCCTTTAACACTGGTGCTTCACGGCGAGAAGGTTTCGCCTACACTGGGTGAAGGCGGGGTACACCCTGAACAGCTTGCAGGGCCAACACACACACACACACACACACACACACACACACACACACACACACCAATTTGGAACAGCCAATTAACATGATAATGTGCATGTCTTTGAACTGTGGGAGAAAACCAGAGTACTTGGAAGAAACCCATGCAAACCGCACACAGAAACCCATGCAAACTCCACACAGAAATGCCCTTGCTGAGCCCGGGACTCAAACCCAGAACCTTCTTGCTGTGAGGCGGATGTGCTAATCACTACACCACCATGCAGCCCGAAAAAGGAATCAGCTAATACAAAATACTAAGCTAATTTATTAATTAATAAACAATAGTATCTGTAATAAGTAAAAAATAGGTATCTGTAATAATCTTGAAGATAAGGATTAGAAAATTATACCCACAATTCCAGTCACCATGACATTCTTTTTACTACTAAAAGTCCTGGATGCTATAAAACCTCCATGGTCATGATAAGGTATTTTTTTGTGCAGGTGTGAAAGTGAAGTTCTCAAGGAAGTTTTGTCTTCCAGAGTTGTCTTTGGAATTCAGAGAATTGTTACTTGATAACGCTGGAAAATAACATTTCTTAAGCTTCTCTATTACCAGGAAGTCCGAGGATCTCTAATGACTTGCATTTACATCCTGTTCCTCATGATTTGCAAGCAGTGGTTTGCCTTGTGTTTCAGGTCCAAATAACATTCTGGCTCCAGTCTTTCCAAAATTCTTTTGGGTTATTTGAACTTGCGGTTACATGCAATACAAATTTCATAATGAAACGAAACTTTCTCTCTTTTTTTTGTTGTAGTTGTAACTTTATAGAGTGTAACTGCTTAACAGCTAGACTAGAGTGTAACAGCTTGCCTGCTTAACTAGAGTGTAACAGCTCGCCAGACCTTCGCGGAGCCAACACACAACCATTCACACATATATCCACACCAAAAAGCAATATGGAACCTCCAATTAACCTAACCCTGGGTTTACACCATGTGATCTCCATGATTTCAGAGAATCGTGATGAGCATAGGGGGTCATTTGATTGAATCGTGATGATCCTGAGGGAACTTGATGGATTTGTGATGATCTTGAGGAAACTTGGTGGATTCGTGATAATCTTGAGGGAATCATCACACTGATCGTGGCAAAAGTTTTAACTGTCAAAAATTTTGCCATGATTATTGCGATATACTACGATTTGGCGCCAGAGAAACGTGGGAATCATACAACGGAGAACGTGGGAATCATAGTACATCGCAGTAGACCTTAACAGAGCATAACAGACCTTGATGCATCATTGTAGGGGATCTTGATGAACTTAGAAACACGATTCCTTCAAGTTTCATTTCTTGGATGCACTCTGCTTCCTTTTTATACCCCAATCATGCTTCAAGCGTGCTCATAAATTGTGGAACTCCACGCTTTTTTGAATCACGGAGATTGCGGACATTGTGCCGTAGTGTAAACCAAGGGTAATGCGCAAGTCCTTGGACTGTGGGAGGAAACCAATATACTTGCAGGAAACCCACGCAAGCACAGGAGGGACATGCAAGCTCCACACAGAAATGCCCTCGCCCAGGCCAGGACTGGAACCCAGGACCATCTTGCTGTGAGGCGGAGGTGCTAACCACTACACTATCGGACCACCAGATATATACATGACTTGTTAAAGCTCATGCTTTTTAAAGAAACATTTTAGATGAATAACATTGTTCATTACTAGCTACTTCCTATTTCAAAAAGCTCCTCAAGTGATTGTGAAAACTTGCACCTCCCTATGTGTTTATACACCAAAATTAAAATGCTGTATCTACAGACACAATAACATCAATAGTTCCAATACATTTGAAAATGAAATGATGATCTATCCAGCAATAAGACAAAGCACAAGGCTCAATCAACATAAAAATATTCAGAAAATAATTTAGCAATGACCTTCTTAGTCTCCAGAAGGCAGTTTATGAGATCTGCTAGTTATAACAAATATGTCAAGTAGAACAGGCGAAGACTTGCCAAGCAATCTGGCACAGTTATGTATAATAAATATATGAGGGAGAATGTACAGAGAATGAATATTACAGCTCAGAACCAATAACTTTTTAATTTTATTTCTACATTGTATGAAAGAAGCTGGCAGCATTTACAAAGAAAGGGAAAGATGCAGACATTTAAACTAGTATAGTATGTTCGGTAATATGCTGAGTATCCTCATATGATAACTAAGCACTGTTTTTCGATTCTGGCAGGTCGGAAGTTGAAGTGAAACTCTGTCAGCTACAAAAAGTTCATATTGTTAATAATGAATTTTTCTACTGTAATATCTTAGACGGGGATGCATGTGGTGGGTGTTCCGTATATCCAGATTATGTAAGAATGTGCATAATTGTCGTCACATTCATTTTACATTTTTCCCACGCAGGAAAGACAGAAAGACTTACTGTAAGGTTTGTGAGTAACCTGACATTCTGCATTTTTTAAGCTTTAAGAAAAAGATAAAAGAAAAAAAAACCAGAATGGCTGAACCGGAAAAGACCGGAAAAGCCCAAAGCTCATTAGTCCTCGGAAGTACTGTTTGGCTAAAAGTCCACAATATGAAATGAACTGATATAAACATTTATGCACTGACTAAATGCTGAACTTTTACATATATATCTATATACATACATATCTATATTGATAGATGTCCAAGGCTAGTATTATAAGAGTAGCACTGCCCTTTAAGGGCTGAATCAATTTTAGCCTTGGAGAAAATAAATAAATAAATGTCTCTCGCATTTCCCGACTATGTTCTGTAGTGAAAGCAGAAAAGGTTAACACAGAGATTTTTTTTCACTAGCTAATTTCTGCATTCATTTGTATCACCTGTTTCTTAGTTTAATTATCTGTTTAACCAGTTCATGTTCTGTGTTGGGGGACGGATGCAACTGGTTTGGTTTGGGAATGCGACGGGGAGGTTTGCTTTTTTTTCGCTGGGCATCTGTGGGCCAGTCGCGGATCAGTCACGGATTGGTTGCTTGACCTTCTCGCAATGTTTGCTTGCATGTGGCATCGCAGAGTGTCTTGATGCGAATTTCAAAGTTTGCAAAGGAGATCACAGAAGATTCCCATCAGTCGCTTTTCTTTTGCGTCTCTAGTGTGATCACCCTCTTTGGAGTTCAAGCCCCATTACCATCAAGGTGTCACTGCCGGGCCCTTGAGCAGGGCCCTTAACCCTCAATTACTCAGTTGTATAAAAATTGATAAAATGTAAGTCATTCTGCATAATGCCCAAAATGTAAATATCTCCCTGTCGATGAACATTTTGTACTGTTGCACAACTTGAAATGGAAGTGACTGAATGACTTTTAATTGACTGAAAAAGACTAAAAGAACAGGCTCAGTCATTTACATTGAATTTCCCATCAGTACTAGGAATGTGATGGAAGAGGGCTTAATTTACGCTAATCTATAATAGTACATTACTTCCCTTATCTTCATGCTAATGCAGAAGCACCATAACATATTATTCACTTCTATGACAGAAGTGCTTTTATTGATTTTTCTGCCTGCTTTTTAAAAAAAGTATTATTTATTTGTTTTATATATAATGATTAATACTTAAACTCATCATATATGTGTAAAACTATATTAGTTCTGGACCACCAATGATGTATAGTCTCCCTGACATCTCATTATAAGCCTGCACTTATGCAACACTTCAGATGGATCTCGCAACAGAAGATGAACAGCGTGCCCTTAGGTGTGTGTGTGTGTGTGTGTGTGTGTGTGTATGTGTGTGTGTGTATGTGTGTGTGTTAAACGTCTTACCCCGGCTTCCCTAAGCAAATCAAAGAACAAACGATCAACCTGAAAAACGTGTGACACATTTTTGACATGATGCCAACACTACTCTGGTTTGTACTGTATTGAGTGTAGATGACAAAAAGTATAGAAACTTGAAGAAACAACAATAAAAAAGAAAGAAAAAAGAAACACAAAAAGTTGTTTATTTTTAATTAAATAGAGTACTGGACTGTTTCATGGTCAGGGTTGTCTTTTTAAAATACAAGGGACCCCTTTATATAGGCACTTGCATACTTTATGTCTGTCTCTGTTGTATAGATGAAGAGTAGTCCCAGCTACACCAGTGAAATCTTTTCTCAATTCCGATAAATAGTGTTATCAGAGGAAAATATCGCTCAAATTTTGACCAAGTACAGAATTCAATTCTCTCC
>JBCNYH010000005.1:24554145-24581439 GCA_039654325.1 Tandanus tandanus | reverse complement strand
TTTCACAGAAGTGTGATTGACTTGGAGTTACATTGTGTTGTTTAAGTGTTCCCTTTATTTTTTTGAGCAGTGTATATTTACATTTACAGCATTTGGCATCTGACACCCTTATCCAGAGCAACTTACATTTTTTATGCAACTGAGAGTTAAGGGCTTTGATCAAGGGCCCAACAGTGGTGTCATAGTACTGGGGTTTGACCCCCTGACCTTTGGATCAGTACACCAGAGCCTTACCCACCTGTGCCACCACTGCCCCATATATTATCTATTCACTGTACCTGGATAGCACATGTTTATCTAATAGTGGGATGGCCCATGTATTTGGTAGGCCACTTAGCACTACACTCAGCGGCCTACTGTCTCTCTGTCTGTCTGTCATAAGATTGCACTAGGATGAAGGACCAAAAGGGACAAAATTTCTGATTGTGACCCCGGGACATCCAAATCCAATATTTAATTAGTACTAAATAAAAACAGATAAATATATATTTATATTTACATTTACATGGCCATTGGATGGGTTTTTAGATATTTTCTCATCCGATATGTCAAACATCCTAACTAGCAGCAGTCTTTAAATAATAGTCAACTTTAAACCCAACCCTGTTATACTCACAATATTCGTTCACTCATTTATTTGCAAAACCACTTAACCCAATAGAGTCACTGGGAAGCTGGAACCTCAGTATCTCAGCCGACTCTGGGCGAAGGTACTTCCTGAACAGCTCGGCAGTCCATTGCAGGGCCAACACACACACAACTGTTCACATTCACACTCACATCTAGGGGCAATTCTTTAAGAGAAAACCAGTGTACCCAGTGGAAACCTGCACAGAAATGCAACCTCCACACAAAAACTTTCCTCATCGAGCCTGGGACTCAAATCCAGGACCTTGTTTCTGTGACGTAGATGTGCTAACCACTACCCCCCTCACTCGAAATATAGTTCTCCATTACATGAAGCACAAACTGTCACATATTTCAACTTGCTAAGCACAAAGCCTAATTACTTAAATATGGCTTCAACATTTGTGAACAGAAATGAATGCATCACAAATGATGATGGTGATGGATGGTACCCTGGAGGTTGGCATCTGAGTATGAGCTCCTTTTCTTGTTTCCTCTGTAACAACCACACATTTAACCTGCAGCTTCAGTTCTGCTGTTTCAACATGCAATGGTAGGTGACTAAGCACAGTTGGTTCTCCTTGTATAAACATGGAGACTAACATCATAAAAGTGATATACAGTTTTCATAAGAACAGCTATAAATAATGAACCCAGTCAGGGCTGCCTAGGCCTCACATAAAAATGTAGGTGTGCCCTGTGTCGCCAGACTAAAATACGTACATAAAAACAATACAACCCCAAATAATAGGGAACAAATCTTTTATTTAAACACTATAAATGTCGGTGGTGGTCTGAAGCTCCCCACATATAAAGAGGAATAAATTATACCTCAAGGTAAATAAGCTCCTTAAAGCATGCCAAGCTGGGCCTTGCTTTAGTGTTTAGAGTGTCAGTTTAGCATCTTATAGCTACCATTTGTCATAATTTTGTCATTCGATCCTCATTATATGCACATAATGTCCCGTAGTTGTATTTTATAATCCAGTCATCAACATGTGGAGCCTGCGCTTTCAAATAATCAAAGATTAAACAGTGTGCTGTGGTATCAGCCCATCCGTGGTACTGTAATTTGCTGAAATGTGATGATTCAGGCAGTATAATATACCTCCAGGGTCTGGGGATGAACTCTGTCTCACTGACATCACGGGAGTCTTACTGTAATTACTGGTAATGGCTGATTTATCAAAGGAACATTAGAGACAGCTTCAAAGAGCTCTCTGCCAAGCATGTGCATTAAGCTGAACTAACCGCTGCACTGATGTTGCTTTTCCCCTCCCAGAGCGATCCTCTGTTCACATAGAAGCGACATCAAAATGTCCGAGAACATTGGGGGAAGATCCCACATCCTGAGGTAATGGAGAGAACACTTAACGGACCTTTTATGCTTTTTAAGATCAGATCATGTTTTTGGAAAACATGACCATGTCTGACACATTCAAGGGTTACGCTGTATTCAAGATTCAAGAGCCTTTATTGTCATTATGTTCACACATAATGACATTTTGTATGAGACTCTCAGTTTTGAAAAGGTACAATCAAGAAGCCATAAACTGCTATTAACACCATCAAGAGCAGGACATAAACACAAGTAATTATATACACAAAAAGTAAACTTTTGAATAGAAATATAAAATAGAAATATAAACTCTAAACTCTAAACACGTGAATAAAAACTGAGCACTGGGATATACAGTATGTACATTGAAGGCACTATGAGATGAAATAGATACATAGAAAAATAGCAGCAGCTGCACTGGGATATACAGTATGTGCATTGAAGGTATTATGAGATGAAATAGATAAATAGAAAAATAGCAGCAGCAAAGTGTATATAAACTAGGGTGTAAGTGTAAATTTAAATGAAGTAAAGTGTGGCAGTGCAAGACAGTCATAGAGATTGTGGATTCAATGTCCTTTTACAGAGCGCTAATGTCTGTGTGAGAGTCAGCAGAGTGGGGGAGCGTGTGTGTGTGAGCGATTGAATATGTGGCTGTGGAGGAAATTTGCATGTGTATGTGTGACTTCGACGGAGTGGGGGGTGGAGGGGGTGATGGCTTTCACAGCTCAGAGGAAGAAGCTGTTTTTGAGTCTGGTTGTGCTGGTCTAAATGTTTCTGTACCGCTTTCCTGAAGGAAGTGGTACAAACAGTCCATTTCCCGGGTGGGTGGGATTCACAGCGAGGCGGCTGGCCTTCTTCTAGACCCAGACAGCATATATTGTTTCCAGATCTGGTAGACGGCAGCCCACGATCCCCTGAGCAGTTCTCACCACCTGGGCCAAGTCCTTTCTGTCCTTTGCAGTGCAGCTACCGTACCACACCGTTGCACTGAGACAGAGTATGCTTTCTATTGTAGTGCTGTAGAAGTTCTTGCATAGCACTTCAACAGCTGAAAGGAGAGTCCAGTATGTTTTCTTCCTGAGGAAGAAAAGCTGTTGTTGGGCCTTCTTCACCAGGTGTGAGGTGTTGATAGACCAGGATAGGTCAGACGAAATGTGGACAACCAGGAACTTAATACTGTCCACACGATCCACCACCTACCCATGAATGCAAAGAGGAGTGTGCTCTGTCTTCCTGGTCCTCCTGTAATCCACTATGACCTCCCTTGTCTTGCTGGTGTCCAAAATGAGATTGTTAGTCGAACACCAGTTTATCAGTTGCTGGATCTCCTCTCTGTAGTGGGTCTCGTCGTTATCCGATATGAGACCCACCACAGTGGTGTCATCTGTAAACTTCATGAGCATGTTTGTAGAGTGGATAGCAGAACAGTCGTGAGTGAAAAAGCTGAAGAAGGCCGTGCTGAGCACACAACCCTGCGGTGTTCTAGTGTTCAGGATCAGGGTGGAAGAGGTAAAGTTCCCTATCCTCACCACCTGGGGTCAGTTGGTGAGAAAGTCTCTGGTCCAGTGAAGCAGTGAAGCTGACAATTCCAGGTTGTGGGGTTTCAGTACCAGCTTGTCCGAGAGAATAGTGTTGAAAGCTGAGCTGAAGTCCACGAATAGCATCCTAACATAAGTGTTAGGGTGCTCCAGGTAGGTCATGGTTGTGGGGAGTGCTAGCGAGACAGCATCCTCCGTAGAGCGGTTCTCCCTGTAGGCGAACTGAAGGCTGCCCAGACCAGCAGGGATAACATCCTTGATGTGTTTAAGGAGGATCTTCTCGAAGCACTTCATGATTACCGGGGGTCAGGGCAACCGGGCGATAATCGTTAAGGCAGTTAGCGGCTGATTTTTTGGCACAGGCACAATGATGTAGGACTTGAGGCAGACAGGGACCTTAGTGAGCTGCAGGGACAGGTTGAAAATGTCCAGGAAAACTCCTGCCAGCTGCTCAGCGCATGATTTCAGGGTCCCGCCTACACCTTATCTGGTCCTGCAGCCCTGTTGATATTGATCTTCCTCAGGGTGGAACACACTTGGTACCGCTGCAGGATGAGGGGCTATGCTGTTCCTCTGGCAGGGGGAAGATGTACAGTCTCTATGCTGCTTGATGAGTTGAAGAGTGCAAAGAAGCTGTTCAGGGTGTCAGGCAGAGTGGGGTCATGGCTGACCTGCTGGTCGCTGTGCTTGTAGTGTCCGTGATGGTCCTTATACCTCTCCACATGTTGAACGTGTTGTTGAAGTGCTCCTCAGTGTGCTGCTTGTATCTGAGTTTTGCCAGCTAGATGCCCTTTTTCAGTTCTTTCCGGGCCCTCCTGTATGCCAGCCTGTCTCCTGACCCATAGGCTGCGTCCCAGGCTTTAAGCAGGGCAGGACAGCGTCAGTGCAGAAATAAACATAGGACAGAAAAGCCGATGTGTATTCCTCTAGATCAGCGCCCTCTTTGAACATTTCCCAGTTTGTGCACTCGAAGCGGTCTTGTAGTGCTGAGGAAGCCTCCTTAGTCCAGATCTGCATGGTTCTGGTGGTGGGTTTAGTCCTGCAGATGAGAGGTGCTCAGGTGAGGGGCTGCAAAAGCCTACCACCGGGCCACCACTGCCCAAGCGATCACCAATCAGAGCTTAAAGATACAGGTGATTGACAGAAGGCGCCAAACACAGGGTTTGCTCTAAACTTTCTGTGTGGAAACATCCATTTATTCATTTTCTAAGCCGTTTAATCATATTTAGGGTCGCAGGGAGGCTGGGCCCACCTCAGCTAACTCTGTGCAAGGGCGGGGTACACCCTGGACAGCTCGCCAGGCCATCACAGGGCCAACACACACAACCATTCACACTCACACTCACCTAGGGGCAAATTGGAACAGCCAATAAGCCTTCTGTGCATGCTTTTTGACTGTGGGAGGAAACTGGAGTACCTGGAGGAATCCCATGCAAGCACAGGGAGAACATGCAAACTTCACACAGAAACGCCAGAGCCCAGGCCCGGAAATCGAACCCAGGCCTTCTTGCTGTGATGCGGACGTGCTAACCACTGCACCACCATGCCGCCCTCGTGTGGAAACAATAAACACTAATTTAATTTACCCACTTAAATTAACATGGAAGAGCAGCTCATTTTTGCTGTGTCTCAGCATCCTGTACTTTATGACTGCACACCAAAATTTTACAAGGATAATAACCTGATATGTGATGCCTGGGTGGATCCATGTTTCTGAAACGACCGGCATTTCCAGTGAGTTTATTTATATACGTTTATTTTGAGCTACATGAAATGTACATTATGTGCATTAGCTAGTTGACTCAAGTGCATGGTTTTGCTAACGTCTTTTCCTATTGTATCTTGTTAACAGTTAAATTTTAACAATAATCTATGATGATATGAATTAAAATAAACGAAGAAAATATAAGGTAATGTTGATAAAAGCTCTGATTGACCTGCTGTAGGGAAGCGCGGTGCTCATAGTTCCACTTGAAAAGATTATGAAGTGGCAAACACACGAGGGGGTTACCTGGGCAACGAGAGCTGAGAGGAGAATCGATTCCTCTCTTTCGCCAGGTGATGTCGCGTGCTGCTTCCTGTATGAACGCGGATTTATTCACCTGTTTTACATCTTGTTTTAGTTCTTTATGTGTTTAGAATAAAACTAGCATGACCGTGCACTTCATGTTTGTGTGGTAAATGAATGCGTTCCTATATGAGGTCAATGTGTATGCAATTCAAGAGACCTAACTAGTGTAGAGAGATAATCGGCTCAACTGTCATAAAACATTCATTCTTTCATTCATTCGCCAAACCGTTTAATCCTTTTAGGGTTGCGGGGAGGCTGGAGTCTATCTCAGCCATCTCTGGGTACACCCTGAACAGCTTACCAGGCCATCACAGGGCAACACACACAACCATTCACATTTACACCCACACCTAGGGGCAATTTAGAATGGCCAATTAGCCTAATGTGCATGTCTTTGGACTGTGGGAGGAAACCGGAGTATCCAGAGGATGTACAGGAACAACATGCAAACTCCTCACAGAAACGCCTTGCTGAGCCCAGGACTCGAACCCAGCACCTTCTTGCTGAGGGGAGGATCTGCTCACCATTACACTACAGTGCTGTCCTGTCACAAAACAGCTTTACAGAAATTTTGATATAGTTTTAGATCCCTAATGTTGCAAGACAGGGCAAGGAAAAACTTCCTGAGACTGAAAAATGGACCCATCCTCATCTAGGTGAAACCAGATAGTGTGAATACACATCATCGGTAAAACAGTTCTCAGTGTTTTTAAAAGTATAAGTATACCTTGCCTTGCGATATTTTGGCTCCAGCCTCCCCCCAACCCCAGTGGGATTAAGCAGCTTGGCAAATGAGTGACAGTGAGTAAGTGAGTAAGTATATAGTGAATCAAAGTCCTGTTATGAGCACTTGACAGTGTTTTAATAAGATTACAGCAGCAATTCTTGCTGATATTGATCAGTGTCGCAATTATGATGTCATGTTGTGGGTTTTTAGGAACAATGCTGGCAAATGTTCCAGAATGGCATAAACATGTTTACCCCATCGTCGGGAGATTGACAATTGAAATCCTGACAATGTCACAATCATTCATGTTCAGGAGTCAAGAGAGTGCTCAGGGTGGGAGGGATGACATTTCTCTTTCTTCTATCAGTCATAGCGAGATTAACAAATTGTGGGTGTCCGTGATCTCATGTGTCCAGAATCCTGATATACTTTCCTGTAACCCAGAATTTTTTAAAAGATGCAGTAGGCTGACTGCACATGTTTGAGAGGAACTGGAATGCCAAATAAAGAAAGCCACATGAGTTTTAAAAAAGATTAACACTTACAGTATTTGCATTTAGACCCCGGGGCCGACCCAGAACATGCTGGAGGGACTACATCTCTCGGCTGGTCTGGGAACGCCTTGGCGTCCCCCTGGAAGAGCTGGAGGAAGTGGCTGGGGAAAGGGACATCTGGACCTCACTGCTTAGGCTGCTGCCCCCACTACCCGACCCCGGAAGAAGCGGAAGAAGATGAATGAATATATCACTAGATTTAATTTCACTGACCCCATGTAAATTATTTATGTAACATGAAATGGGGGCAGTGGTGGCGTGGTGGCCTGGTGGTAGGGTGCTGGATTACTGATCCCAAGGTCGGGGGTTCAAGCCCCACTATCAACGGGATGTTACTGGTGCAGCTAACTGGGTTACCAAAGGCCAGCCATGTCTCTTCACTGTCTGTGGTGAGAGGCATGTAAAAGAACCATTGCTGATTTTCGTCAAGAGTCAGCATGTTTCTGCCCTGTGATGGCCTGGCGAGCTGTCTAGGGTGTACTCTGCCCTTGTCCAGAGTCGACTGAGATGGGCCCCAGCCTCCCCGCGACCCTAATTAGGATTAAGTGGTTCAGAAAATGAATGAACATGAAATGGACGACCCTAAATGAGCTAATATTGTCTTATAATTGTGGCAAATTTTTTATTTTTCTACGCTGCTCAAACAGCGTGAGCAGTACTCAGACACTCTTCATACTGGGGACAATAAAAGGCCTCACTAAAATATCAAAAATCACCATGCCACAGATGCGGGAACGTGCAAGCCATGCAGGAACGTGCCATTGGCATACTGGGTGCAGGGATGTCCACCAGAGTAGTGCAGCTGAATGCTCACTAACGGACAATCGGTCATTTAAGGGTTCATTTCAGACAGACTGGCAGTACTGCAAATTCACCTCACCCATCCATTTGTGACCACCCCAGCACATAATCGTCACGTACACGATTGAGGGAAACTTGAATGGGCAAAGTTATCGGGATGAGATCCTCACACCAATTGTTGTGCTGTTCATCCGCCAACATGACATCACCTTCCAGCATGACAACGGCCTGACCACATGGTGCTAGAATCTGTATGCAGCTCCTGGAAGCTGAACACATTCCAGTTCATGACTGGCCTGCATATTCGCCGGACATGTCACCCATAGAGAATGTTCAAAGAGTAGTGGAATAACATTCCACAGGCCACAATCGACAACCTGGTCAACTCAATGCAAAAGAAGACGTGTTGCTCTACGGGAAAAAATGATATTGGGTATTGAGTAGATATTGAGATATTGAGTGGTGAATTTCTTCAGATTGGTCCCCATCCTGTTCACATGAATGTCACTGATTTCCAGATGCCCCTATCAAGATCGAATGGACTGTTATCTGTAGCATGTTGGACAACAAAATGACTTTTGAATGATTTAATATATTGTGCAACCCCTAATGCTAATAAAAGTTTTGAAGTGTTACATGGGGCATTTATATTTTTGGTCAGTGTAGTTAAGTGATGATATACTGGACGGCATGGTGGCGTAGTGGTTAGCACTTCCTCCTCACAGCAAGAAGGTCTTGGGTTTGAGCCCCATGCTCAGCGAGGGTGTTTCTGTGTAGAGTTTGCATGTTCTCACTGTGCTTACATGGGTTTCGTCTGCTCCGGTTTCCTCCCACAGTCCAAAGACATGCACATTAGACTAATTGGCTGGTTCAAATTGCCCTTGTGTGTCTGTGTTGTCTTGCAATGGTCTGGTGAGCTGTTCCTTCACCTGGAGTCAGCTGACATAGGCTCCAGCTTCCCTGTGACCCTAATAAAGAATAAAGTACTGTCTGCCCTTGTGTGATGTGTTATATATTTACTGTAATATAATTTCATTACTGTACCTTCACTAAATTTCCCATACAAACAAGCACATAAGGCAGGGTACATCCTGAACAGCTTTCCAGACCACTGCAGGGCCAACACACACACAAACATTCACACTTACACTAGGGGCAATTTGGAACAGCCAGTTAGCCTAATGTGCATGTCTTTGGACTGTGGGAGGAAACCAGAGTACCCAGAGGAAGCCCACGCAAGCACTGTAAGAACATGCAAACTCCACACAATAACGCACTCTCTGCTGCAGGGTTGATGCAAGCCCGGGAATCAAACCGAAAACCTTCTTCCTGTAAGGCTTATGTGCCTACCCACTAAAGCCACCATGCCGCCCTGATAGACAAAGTGATGCATTTAAAGTACTAATAGTGGAATTATGAATCATTACAGCATACAGATATGGTGCACGATTGACTTTCTCTTTCGCTTAAAAACATCTCTCCTCTCCTGAGACTCAGTGCACCTCACTGATTTCCCTTTTATTAGAATAAGATGGCAGCTGCCCAGTTGCCTGTGTTTGTGTGTGTGACCTTGAGGCGGCCCATTTTACTATGGCATCCAACCAAAAAGCATTAACATAGCCAACATGTTTATTGCCTTAATTTACTGTTGAAACAGATTGTTACTCTAACTGGTGTTTGCTGTAATCATCATATTTTAATAAAGAGGATTAAATGCTTGATCATATTTGATCAGTCTAAGTTGAACTGAAAAAGTGAATTAATAGAGTTGCATTTGAGTCTTCAGAATTCTGAACCTGAGAACAGTTACACTGGTGCGAAAATCCAGGATACTAGTGATTGCTGCCATGGAAACCATAATGCAGTGACTGCCTATAACCTGTCACTGGAATCATCATGAGCAAGCACCTAGCGCTGGTCTCCCTGCTAGGACCAGGTGCAGAGCTTCCAGGAAAAGCAAATGCTTCTGTCACTGGTTCTGGAAGAGGCTGTCATTGTCCGGCAATGCTGAAGAAAGTGATTAAGTGCGTGGAAGATAATCTACTCCCATTTCCAGCAGCAGGCTGGAATCCTGCCCCTTTGTTTGATCTCTCTGGCCATATAGACTACCCAAACACACAAAATAATGGTTTAGGAAAAACTATGTTCAACATGGGGATAATTGAGCAGCAACTGGAGCAGCCAGTGGTATTGGTACCCAAGTCTGATAGGTTAATCAGGTTCTGTGTATAATACAGAAAAATAAAAGTGGTTTCTCAATAAGATGCCTATCCAATGCTTTGCATTGAAGAGTTGCTCAATCAGTTAGGTGCAGCTCACTTTTATTCAACACTGGATTTGGAACTTGACTGCCATGTCCCAAGAAAAAAACAGCCTTTTCCACTCTGTTTGGGATCCAATTTGTGACACTTTCCTTTTGGGCTGTTTGGAGCCCCAGCAACATTTTAACATGATATGGATAGAATCTTGTGTCTGCCGCTGCTGACCCAATTGATACCATTACTTACATTTACGGCATTTGGCAGACACTCTTTTCCAGAGCAACCTACATTTATCAGTTTTATACAACTGAGCAATTACGAGGTTAAGGGCCTTGCTCAAGGGCCCAACAGTGGCAGCATAGTGATACTGGGGAGTGAACCCTTGACCTTTGGACCAGTAACCCAAAGCCACCACTGTGACTTGAGATGGGCTGGGCTTACAGCAAACCCAAAGAATTGTGCAACTGGGCACACAGACGTACAGTTTCCGGGCTTCCACCTGGGTCATGGGCAGGTGTGTCCCCAAATTGATAAGACGGCAGTAACTGCAGCCTGCCCGAGGTCTACAACCAAGGAAGGGTTGAGGCAGTATTTGGGGCTGGTTGGCTATTTTAGAATGTTTGTGCCTAATTTTTTAGATGTCACTAGCCTGCTGACTGACCTTATTATAAATATAATATAAAAATATACCAAATCTGGTCCAGTGGATGGAGCGGTGTGAACACACTAAAGAAAAAACTGGTAAAGGCGATTTTGTGTATGGGCCTACTGTTGCATTTACCTGAATTTTCTGTCCCTTTTTTCTTGCAGATGGATGCATCAGACAGAGCACTGGGAGCCATTTTGTCCCAGGTGGTGGAGGGGAAGAAGCACCCCATGCTGTACATCAGCCGCAAGCTTTCCATATGCAGGAGAGCAACTACAGCACCATGGATAAGGAGTATCCGGTCATCAGGTAGGCAGTTCTCACTCTCTGGTACTACTTTTCAGCACTTGTGTTCAGATCACGCCCTGCTCCAGTGGTTCTACTGCTTGACGGATCACTTTGTGTGTGGATCACTTCTGGTATCTAGTATTACAGACCTTTAAATTCGAGGTGATAGGGGCGCAAATCGCAAAACTGATTACCGCTACTGCTGAGTAGGCAGCTCTCCAGCAGCCTCAGCTGGGTGGTGGGGGTATGTTGCAACACTTCCTCTGTACTGCAGCCTATGAAAGGATGGAAGAGGAAATCTTTACGGTAAACATGTGAGACCCTCCATGATATCTTGTGAACATATATATTCGGCGATTGGCTAGCAGTCTTTGGTTTGTTTTGGATGTCATTTCTATGTTAGCCTTCCTATAAGTTTTGCTTGGTATCAGGTTGATTTTCCATCATACAGAAAATCAATGGCTATAAATATGAAGCTGGTAAGGTCAGCGATCTGCCAGAATTTTCCTGAACATAGCATCTCGCTATAGCAGTAATCTTGTCAGCCTCCTTACAGTGGCTGTCCTTTTAGCACTGCGGCATTATTTATGTTCTCATTAGCCATTTTTACCTCTGCTGAGCCGATGTTTCAAGAAATTACCCGCTGGGGAGTTCAGAGCGGATACACACATATAACACAGCAGCAGATTGGCCCGTAAAATTGTAATTTGTGTGTATGGAGGCAGGCAACACAACCATACAGCTTATTTGACTTTTTTTATATATTCTTATCATTCACCTGTATCAGAGTTGCTGATACAGCAGAAAATATAAAGTAATAAAAGAAGGGCTTTGTTTGGAGACATAAAAGAGTATAACTTTTATGATTACGGTGCTAGAACACACACATGGACTACACAATTCAATAAAGTACTGATGAATATGAGTGTTTTACTACTATTACTTGAAAAAAGGAAGAAAGATTCAGTCCAGTTACAATCTTCATCATGAAAAAAGAAAAAAAAAACTGTAGTCAGAGCAACGGTGTAAACAAGGAGTAACGTGGTACATTCCAGCTTAACCAAGGCCATATAGTTGTGACCACAGAGGGAGCGTGTGAGGGTCGGGTTTTTAATCATCATGTCACACCCAGCTTTTAAAGTGAACCGTTGACATCCCAAGGGAATGTCGTTTGAAGGGGATGGCTCTGAGTGTGTAAGTAGCTAATGATAGGAAAAAGAAAGGCACGAGGTAGTCTATCACCAAGCCATAAGCAGAAACTGCTGTCTGTGTGTGTTTGTATGTGTTTGTGTGCATGTGTTGTGGTAACAAGTCACAGACATTTAGCTGACTGTTTGGAGGCTGTCATGATCCGTGTGTGTGTGTGTGTATGTGTGTGTGCGCATCTCTCGAGAATGTAAGTGTGGGCGTGTATCCAGAAGCCTGTGTGTTTACCGAACATGAGTGTTTTAATGGGATTCTCGAGATAATTGTGTGCACTACCAAATTAGGATGTATAAAAATGGGTGGATTAGTTTTACAGCGAGATTTAACACTCCACTATGATTTAAAAAGCTGACGTAAACACACAGTGTGTTTGTGTTTTTGGGAAATAAAGGGGCCTGGACAGGGTCCTACCTGCTAAACTACATACAGAAGGGGATACATGGAAGCCAAATGCTTTTACACATACACGATTTTCAACACACACACACACACACAAACACACACATACACACATGCATTCATTGGCATGAAAGGGCCAAATATCCAGAAATCACAGAATTTTCAAAATGTTTTAAATGAGTACAACTTGTGTACTGATTAGCATGTGCGCCGCACAAGCAAGAAGGTCCTGGGTTCAAGTCCCAGGCATTGTGGCGCTTCTGTGTGTTACTCTGGTTTCCTCCCACAGTCCAAAGACATGCACAATAGGCTAATTGGTTGTTTCAATTTGCCCCTAAGTGTAACTGTGAATGGTTGTGTGTGTGTTGGCTCTGCAATGGACTGGCAAGCTGTTTGCGGTGTAGCCTGCTTTCGCCCAGAGTCAGCTGAAATAATCTCCAGGCACCCTGCGACCCTAATAGGGTCATTCCCATAGTTCAATTCACCGAATAAGGAACCAGTGACACCAGTTCGATTATAAGTCAAAGTCTGACAGCAGTTGTTAAGTGTACAACCATCTGATTAGTTGGTTTGTTAATTTACATCTAGCACGGTGTAGAACTTCTTAAGGTACACTACATGGCCAAATGTTTGTGGACACCTTACCATCACACAGTTCCTCAAATTGTTAGCATAGATTTTGAAGCAAGGACGGTACGATGGTGCAGTGGTTAGCATATCCATCTCACAGCAAGAAGGTCCTGGATTTGAGTCATGGACTCAGCAAGGTTGTTTCTGTGCAAAGTTTGCCTGTTCTCTACATGCTTGTGTGGGATTCCTCCAGGTTTCCTCCCACAGACCAAAGACATTAGGCAAATAGGCTTTTTTAAATTGCCTCTAGGTGTGAATGTGAGTGTGGATGGTTGTGTGTGTTGGTCCTGTGATGAATAGGGTGTAGCCCAGAGTTGGCTGAGACAGGCTCCAGCCTCCTTGCCACCCTTACAGGATTAAGTGGATCAGCAAATAAATGTATTTTGAGGCACACAATTGTATTAGGTGAGTTTTTAGGCTGGGGTATTGGTTTTTCTTCACTGACCTAAGAAGCAAAAACATGTTCCAACAGGACAATGGCCTCCAACACAAGGTTGGTCAAGATGTGAGTGGAAAAGACCATGTGGCCTGCACCGAGCCACTGTCCACCACAGTCTCTGTGTGAAATGTTGAATTTGCTGTAATATGGGCCACTCCTTGTACTTTCACAAAAACTTTTTCTCATATAAACAAGTGCATGTCGGTTATTTTATTTTACTTGGAACTACGTTTAATTTTTTAAGCCAGTGACCAAATGTATGCCAGATGTTAATTTGTAGTGTTCCACTTGGGATTCCAAATGACTGTGGCTCAAACGTAGTGTTCAGTCTCACACTTTCAAATTCAGGGATCTTACAAAACTATAAAGATGTAGTGATGCGAGTAAAAGGGAAACTTGTGAATGGAAATTATATAAAATACACATTTATAGTTTAATTGGTAAGAGAATATGTTGTAAAATGGGCATCAGAAGCCTCTGTTTTTGATAGAAGTTCCCTGGCTTCCATTCATTTGAATATGAGCCTGTTTGATCATTCTCTGTGGCTAAACACACACACACACCCACTTACATATCTATTTAATGAGATGCTGGCAAACATTTTCAAATGTAATCAGCTGAGCTCCCAGTTGCACAGGAAGACATGCCACACAAGTCCTGATAGCTTTAATTTATACACACTATGTACGCATATAGACTGTAAATAGCTATAATATAGAAATTCTACAGTGAATTCCAAATGATCAGGTAACACACTTCCTGTTTTCCAAAAAAAAAAAAAACAACCTGTAACATGTTTTTGCGATTTAGAGTCTGGTCTATCATTACATATAATTTACGTGAAGATGAAAATGATAAGCTTGCAGTTATAATAGTTATAAATATTAATTTAAATAAATATAAATAAATAGTTTGCTTTGCACAGGAAATGTTGGCAAAGTGGTTTCTCAAATAGTTTGAGAAGTAAACTTTTAGGCTTATTTCATTTTCCCGAACCTTTTATAAGGCGGTTTTATAAACCCTTCCCAGGCGGAGGTACACACTGAACAGCACGCCAGACCACTGCATGGGCCAACACAGACAAACAACCACTCACACTAACATTCACACCTAAGGGAAATCCCAAAAATCATCGATTCATTCGTTCATTTTCTAAGCCGCTTGATTCTAATTAGGGTTGCGGGGAGGCTGACGCCCATCTCAGCTGACTCTGGACAAAGGCGGGGTACACCCTGAACAGCTCGCCAGACTATTGCAGGGCCAACACACATACAACCATTCATACTCACTCTCAAACCTAGGGGTGATTTGGAACAACCAGTTAGCCTACTGTGCATGTTTTTGGACTGGGGAGGAAACCAGAGCACCTGGAGGAAACCCACACTAGCACGGGGAGAACATGCAAGCTCCACACAGAAATGCCCGTGCTCGGAATCAAACCCAGACCTTCTTGCTGTGAGGCGAACATGCTAATCACGAATATCCAATTAGCCAAATGTACATTTCTTTGGAATCTGGGAGGAAACTGGTGCACCCATGTAACACACGCACCAAGGAAGCACACGCAATCATGGGGAGAACATGCAAACTCCACAGAGAAATGCCCTCGCCAGGCAAGGGGCTCGAACCCAGGACCTTCCTACTGTGGGGCAGGAATGCTAATCACTCTGCAACTGTGCCGCCCAAGTAACATTTAAAAAGATTTAATAGTAGAAAGACATAAATGCGTTTATTCATAAATACAATATTTATTTCAACAACCGTGCAGTTCAGTGCTGGGTGTCTGTGTTGGTCTGTTTGCATTTGCATGCGTAAGACATCTTCTTCGAAACTCTTCTTTGCATTCCAGTCAAATTGAAATAAATAGACCAAGCTACAGTGCTGCAGTCTGCGGTGAGTCATGAGGAAGTGGATGAGAGAGGTAGAGGGAGGACAAACAGATGGGTGGGACATATTGATGAATGAGTACAGCATGCTTTCTATCAAAAAATGACTAGACCAAGCCTCCGCCACTACCTACACACCAAGAGATGGTGTTCACTCAACACTGAGTGGGCTGGGAGAAACACAGTACGTGGAGAAAGAGAAAAAAAGAGAGAGAGAGAGAGAGAGAGAGAAACATCACACCGCGATCCACATTCCAGATCATTAAAAATATTCACTTGAACAGCTGATATGACTAATGAAATGTACCCATTACATCATGTCAATGCCAATAAATTAATATTATAAGCAGTGCCACCTCACATGCTCCAACCCCGGATTATTGTGTGTTCTGCACATAATCTCCAGTTTCCTCCCAAAAACATGACAATCGGTGGATTGTCTATAAGTGTAAATGTGTGTGATGGACGTCCCATCCTGGGTGTATTCCTGCCTGACACTCAGTGTTCCTGGGATAGGCTCTGAATCCACCATAACCATAGATAATATAATTACCGTAAAATATTATTTTAACCAACCTTCTATTTATTTGATGTATCATTTAATTGCAGTATCTTACTTAATATTATACACACTATTCGGTTTTTGATTAAAGTTACCACAACAACATTTCATTCATGCATTCATTCATTATTCTGAACTTACTAGAATCCTACTAGAGCCGTGGAGAGGCTGGAGCCTATCTCAGCTGACTCTGGACGAAGGTAGGGTACACCCTAAACCGCTCGCCAGTCCATCGAAGGGCCAACACACACCCAACCAAACACACTCACTCTCACACGTAGAGGGACTCCAGACTAACCAATTAGCCTAGTGTGCATGTCTTTGGACTTCAGAAGAAAACCAGATTACCCAAAGGAAATCCATGCAAGCACAGTGCAGATTCCAAACAGAAATGTCCTCACCCAGCATTGGGCTCGAACCCAGGATCTTCTTGCTGTGAGGCTTATGTGCTAACCACTACTCCACCGTGACACCCACTACTATGACAAGTTGCGACAAAATCTGGCCAAGGGCCATTTAAAAGTAAAAAAAAAAAAGTCTGTCGATTCAGTTGTGAAATTATATGAATAGGATACCTTAAGTGTTTTTTTCTAATCAATCAATCAGACATTATTAGTACAGCACTTTTCACACACCCACATTTATCACAAAGTGTTTCCTCCTACAGTCCAATGACATGCACATTAGGCTAATTGGCTGTTCCAAATTGCAATGGTTGTTGTGTGTTGACCCTGTGATGGTCTGGCGAGGTGTTCAGGGTGTACTCCTTTTTTGCCTAATGTTGGCTGAGATAGGCTCCAGTCTCCCCACAACTCTAGTAGGAGTAAGCAGTTTGGCAAATGAGTAAGTGATGAGTAAAATAGCTTAATCTGAAGACCTGGGGGTTCTAGATGGCTGATAGGTTAAATGCTAATTTGATAAATAAGTAGCATTAGGACCAATAAGGGCTTTATAAAAAATAAATAAATAAATAAAAATCTTAGAATCACTTCTGAAGCACACAGGTAGCCAATGCAGAGACTTTAAAATTGGACTCTTTCTGGTCCTCATCAGCAAACGTGCAGCTGAGCCCTGCACTAACTGTAGCAGTGCAATGTTCCCTTATAGGAAGACCAGAACGAAGAGAATTGTAATATTCAATTCCACAGGTGATGAAAGCATCAATCAGAATCTCTGTGTTGGTTTATGAGAGAAAAGGTCACAATTTTCCATTATCTCCAATTTAAAATGTGTTTTTTCCCCCTCAGTGCTTCAGGACTGATAACTACTACCTCTGTATTGTAATGGTTGAGCTGCAAAAAGTTTCCTGCCATCCATGACTTAATTTAAAAGGGCATCAGTTGGCCCTGTGTCATCAGAAAACATGTAGAGCTGCATATTATTTGCATAACGGTGGAAATTTATGTCGCCTGATGATGTCCCCAAGTGGCAGCATATAAAGATTAAAAAGAATTGAGCCTAAAATGGACCCTTGGGGACACCACAATTTAGGTTGTAGCTGATTGATGAACATTCACTAATATTTACAAAAAATCTCTGTTGGTAAGATTGAAACTAATTAAAAAGAGTATGCGACATACCAATCATGCTGTGAAGTCGATTTAAAAGTATTACATGGTCAATAGTATCAAAATCTGCACTTAAGTTTTCTAAAACAAGGACTGCAAGCTTTTTCATGTCCAAGTTACACTTGAGCCTGAGTTCTGTGATAAGCTCTGATTAAAATTCATCATAAATATTTTTGCAGATAACAAAATCATTCAACTGATTCAAGTTATTTTGGGTCCATAACATCCAAATCATTTGTCATCAGAAGGGTCTAAAAAGCAGAAGGAAAAGCACCTATCTCTCAATCACACACTAATTTGCCGAACTGCTTAATCAAGCTCCACACAGCCCAAGACCCAAGACTCAACCCGAACTGCTTAATCAAGCTCCACACAGCCCAAGCCCAAGACTCAAACCCAGGACCGTGTTGCTGTTAGGCGGATGTTCTAACCGCTATGCCACCGTGCCACTAAAAATACCCATCTTATGACAATAATTTACAACAGTCTATAAATCACCATCTCAGAATGGTATAGGTGGTATAAATGGTATAGGTTCCATATTGGTGCCTCTATGGCACCTCCCCTTCCAGTGAGCAAAGCATTCAAGGTGATTAAGTTCCCCTGATAGAGTACTGCTCACAGGTGGACTCCTTTCATGGAGGAAAGGTTTGCTCTTCAAGATATGGCTTCTTCTCCTCTAATTGAGATGGGGTACAAACAGCAAAATTGCTGGTGGGTTGCCTGTATGCACCACATGCATGTTATCATCGTAAGCACTTCTCAGAACGTCCTCAGTGTGAACAATATCATAATCGCATACACGCAAACCAGTAAAGCAACACAGATGACAACAGCAGACAAGCAGCCTGGACAGACATGTTCACCACCAGTCATAATGGTTATGCAAAGGCAGTGTTAATATTGACTAGTGGCGCTTTAATCTTTGTACACTTTGCAATGCGCCATAAAAAAACCTTTGCAGTAAGGACAGTGTATTCACCACTGTAAGCTGTATCCAGTAATTCAAATGTACCTGTCATCATAATTGTTTGGTTATTATGGTATGTTTAGGGTCTGCTAACTGAGCATGCAGGTTGGTATAGTCAAATCCACTTCTGGACGTTCCAAGGGTGCATCTCCAAATCCATAAATTGAATCTTTGTTTCCCCTTACTTGCATGCCACCCTTGCATCTTAGTCCCTTCTACAGAGGAAACAAGGAGAGATGCAAGGAAGTTATGTTTGGAAGCATGGAATCAAAGAAATGCGTTTTATGAGAAATCCTCTGAAATGTCAACCTGCGTGATCCGTTGCTAATGACGGTGACACAGGTGACCTGCTGTGTAAGTGTGTGAAGTCCTATTAGGGGAGGGTTATTTATATATTGGCATGCAGCTCTTCCGGGAAGACTGCTCTTGTGTGTCCTCGTTCATTGCTCCTGATGGGGGCCCACAGTAAGTTCCAGTTTGAGTGAGGAACGATGAAGGCCAAATAAGGCCTTTGAGAAGAATCCCTGGAGAATATGTTGACAATTGCTATTCCTTCTTTGGAGCGAGATAGCAAGGTTTGTTTCTAAATCTGCCGATCAAACACAATACGTTAGCATTAGCATTGCTGTTCTTTCTGAGCATGCAAAGTCTGGTCTGATTACTGCTTCTCTAAGATGATCAATACAGAGTCATTATAGCTGTTTAGCCACCCAGAGCTGATTCTGTATATAGTGAAAAGTAACCTCACAGAGAATTATGCAGTGGTAAAAGTCACCCAGCCAGAAATGACAATGAGTGAACACCACATGCCCCCTTCTCTACAGATACAGGATTATATGGAAGCTTAATGAATGAAAAAAAACTGTGAAAAATAATTTCAACAGAGAAAAATGGAGATGGAGGATCTTAGCCTGCTGCTATTGATGCAATAAGTGAAGTAAGTTGGCTACAAGTGGGTTAACCACAGGCTTACAAACCCAGGAGTTTGCAGTGCTGTAGGGCTGAGCTGAAAAACACAGATGGATGCCTCACTTTGAACCTGTTCCTATTCGCACATTTGCACATTAGTGGTATCTGCTACTTTCCAAAAACAGCAGGGTGAGTATAGTATGATGAGGGAGAAGCAATTGAAACATCCTCTTCTCTGAATATCTCCATTATAGATTATGAAGAATACACATGTTTGGGGAGGCCGGTGGCATAGTGGTTAGCTTGTCTGCCTCACCGCAAGAAGGTTGTGGGTTCGAGTCCCGCGCTCAGGCGTTTCTGTCTGGAGTTCTTCCCATACTCTGGGTACTCTGGTTTCCTTCCACAATCCAAGGACATGCATGTTACGCCAAATGACTGTTCCAAATTGCCACTAGGTGTGAGTGTGAGTGGCTGTGTTTGTTGGCCCTGTGATGTTCTGGCTAGTTGTACAGGGTGTACCCCGCCTTCGCCCAGAGTCAGCTGAGACCGGTACCAGCCTCCCTGTGACCCTACAATAAAAAGCGGTTGGCAAATGAGTGATTGAATATATGTTTGATATGTTCCATAATATTGACTCAACACTATTAGTGTCATCCACCTTGGATCCACCATGAACCTTATATACATTAATCAGCCATAACATGTAAACATCTTATCCCTGACAGATGACCAAAATAACACCTCATTAAAGTGGCACCTGCGAAAGTGTGGTATGCATTAGGCTGAAAGTGAACAGTCAGTTCTTGAAGTTGATGTGTTGGAAGCAGGAAAAATGAGCAAACATAAAAAAAACCTGTGTGACTTTGACAAGGGCAACATGCCCCATGAAGTAACGACTGGGTTTATTTATCTCAAAAACGGCAGGTATTGGGGGTGTTTCTTGTATGTAGTGGTAAGTAATTACCAAAAATGGTCCAAGGAAAGACGACTGGTGAATTGGCAAGAATGTCATGGGTGCCCAGGGTTCAGTGATCTTTGATAGGGAGCGAAGTCTAGTGCATCTGGTTTAATCAGAAGACAGAAGCGCTACTGTAGCACAAACTGCTAAAACTGTTATTGCTAGCTACGATAGAAAAGTGACAGAACAATTCAATTCAGCTGTGTATTACAGCTGGGTAACAAGTGCAATTCAGCTTATTTGCATAATGGGTCAGGTGGTGTTAATTTTATGGCTCACTGATGTAAATATCCTTAGATTTATGCTAAAAATGACCTTTTGTTCATTACTTAATTTTAAATCCAGTAGTAAACATCAACCTTATGTTTATGACGCTGCTAAATGCCATCCCAATCATGCATCACCTGTCTCGTTATTTTGCAATCTTATTTTACTTGTAGATTATTCAGTGTCTAATTTCCTTTTCATTATCATACAGTCTTTGACCTTTTTATAGGAAGTGATCTTTTGGAATGTTAGTTCTACCCACCAAACAGTACATCAGTATTCCGTTTATGTTATAATCAGCTAATGAGTGTGCTCTCTGTCTCATTTGTGCAGATAAGAGGATTCTACAGCTCACGGCTTACTGGAATAGATTTCTCAAGGTCTCCTGCCTTAACACTGTTACAGAAAAATAAAACCTTATTTGTTATCTGAAGAATTAAATGTAATATCAGATTTTCCTTCAGGTATTTTACGTTTTTTACTTTTTTTATGCATGCTTGGGTAGATGGGAAATAATGAAAGCATTTTATTTTCCTTCTAATTTTGCTCTTTCAGATAAATTCAATTCAATTCAGAGATCAAGAGGTTGTCAAAAGGCTGACTCTGGGCAGACCAGTATTACTAAAAAAATGAGGTTAAGCATGAGGCAAGGCATAGTAGGCATGACAGGACAGAATGTTGCTTACACACTACCAGACCTTAATAAGGATGCAAAGACTTAACTAGAGTACTTTAGGCTTTATTGGAGATTTGTGAAGCGATATTACAGTGTCTAGACCACATATAAATAATCATATGTACATTTTAAATCAGATTAAATGCATTGCAACTAAACTACAGGGAGAATTGTAATAAAGCTAGTTAACAAAAGCTCAAATTAGCCGAACAAGTGAAACCCGCGACCCTAGGATTAAGCAGAACAATATTACTTTGAATTTGGATTCATAATTATAGCATCATTTTTTTTCCATGATTATGTTAATTGTTTTTAATATTACTTTTTTCCAAGAGCTGTCTCTCTGTGAGTGAGGTCTTCTTTTGGGAGTGTGAATGAGTTTATTACATGCTAACATAACTGTGTTAAAAATCATCTGATCACCATTATATGATAATATGCGAGTCCAACATGTCTGCCAAGTTTGAAGGAATTCCAAGAAAAGCTTTAGGAGGAGTTGATTTCAGAAGAAAGGCACTGTCGGGCATGGTGAAGCTCATTATCTTCAGGGCAGTAGCTCTGGCGAAAATCACCTGATCACCATTATATGATAATATGCATATCCTTAGCATGTCTCCAATCATTTGACGAACTGCTAAATCCTATTAGGATCTCTGGAAGGATCTCAGCCGACACTGGGCAAAGGCTGGGTACCTTCTGAACAGATACATAGTAGGGCCAACACACACCCAACCATTTATACTCAAATTAACACCTATAAGCAATTTGGGACAGCCAATTAGCCTAAAGTCTTTGGGCTGTCAAAGGAAACAGGAGTACCCAGAGGAAACCCACACAAGCACAGGGAGAACATGCAAACTAAAGACAGAAATGCCCGGGACTTGAATCCAGGACCCTCTTGCTGTGAGGTGGACGTGCTAACCACTACCCCACTGTACCACCCAATGTCAACTGCCCACTGTCAACCAGATCTATGTTTTTTTTTTTTATAAAAGACTATTTAAAAAAAATATATATATATATTTTACAATGGCTTCTTGTCCAAAAGTTGTGAGATCCACTGTGGTCTGCCTCAGGGCAGCTCTCTTGGCCCTCTTCTTTATTCAGTTTATATGAATGACTTGCCCTACGTATTAAACCAATCTTCAGTTGTTATGTATGCTGACAACTCAACTATGTTTTACTGTGATTCAAGTGTTAGTGATATATTAAAAAAAAGAGATGGATTTACTTGTTAAATGGGTCAATGATAATGATATGATTCTAAATGTTAATAAAACTAGATCTATGCTAATTGGATGTAAACAGCGAATGTACTGTAATCCGCAGTTGATCCTTAGAACTAAGAGCTCTGCGTTGGTGCAAGTTAGCCAAATGAAATCACATCACAGTGGATCATCACCTGTCATGGTCCCATCATATAGACAATATAATCAGTAAAATGGGCAAAGGTATTGCTGTTGTCAGACGATGTTCCTCTTTTGTTACTCCCGTAGTTCTGAAAGAGGTTGTACGATCTCTGGTCCTGTCTCATTTAGAATACTGCTCAGTTATATGGTCTGCTGCAAACAAATCAGATTTAGCAAAGCTGCAGGTAGTCCAAAACAAGGCTGCTCGCTTAGTTTTAAGATGTTCATGCTCTACTAATGTTATTGAAATAAACCGCACTTTATTGTGGCCTCGGCTTAATGTTAAGCTGCAGTATAATTTACTCATATTTATAAGGAAAATAATTTTAACAGGCCGACCAGAATCATTTTATGAAAGGCTTATTTATGCAGATTAGATACATACCCATTTTACCCGATATGCTTGTGACACTAAATTAATTGTAAACTGTGGTATGGGGATCCTAATAAATAAACAAATAAACATAAATTTAATTCCCAAAACTATTCCAAATAGGACCCAATTATGGGACCTGCCTGGGCTCACCAAAGAAGGATACTCTTAAATGACCCAAGTGAGCTCCAGTTAACATGTTCATTTTGGGCCTATGTGACCAGTTGACATGGGCCTCTATGGAACTTATGGACTATCCCATATGGGACACATTTTTCAGCCCAATGTTGGTGGGACGTGTCTACCAAGTTTGAAGAAATTCTGAGAAAAGCTGTAGGAGAAGTTGATTTCGATTTCAGAAGATTCCAGGATGGATGATTGTCAAATCGTGTGTGTGTGTCACTAAAATTTAATATGATTTACTTCATCTTAAACTAATTCAGGGGGCAAAATAAAAATTCAGTGACATAATTTTCACATGACAGAAGCAGTTAAAATTCAAGGTATTGATTCAACAAATTATTATACAGGTCCATTACAATTTACAATTAAAATTGGTCTTTTAGCAGTTCACAGTTGTCTTGAAAAATAAAAAACTGGTGATCTTGAGTATATTATTCCTGCATTATGGCTCCTCCTAGCTTATATAATAAAATCCTTTTCCCAGCATCTGTGCCTGGAAGCTGAATAGATTGAAGGAAGCCTGGACTAAATCCATTCTGGAGTCGTTCACCAATCTGTTTCTCTGCAGTCATGTCATGTTTCCATGGGAACTGGAGTCTCGATCATGGTGACGTGACAAACATCATTATGTTATTATAGATGTTGGCTAATAACTGATCATTTTTCAAAATCCATCTGAATTTTTCAAAGAAGCTGCACATTTCATTGTTTGTATTTTTTAATTACGTACGTAATTTAAGTACATTAGAAAGTATTCATCCAGATCCTTATATGGACGTTTCATCTGCGCTTGCAATTCATTTTCTCTCAACATAAGCCAACAAAGTCTTCATACTATATACAAGTCCATTACATTCAGTTATTTATGTTGTGGAAGTACTTTATGGTCAGGGTCACAGTGAATCCAGAGCCTATGCCTGGAACACAGGAAAGGAATACACCCTTGGATGGGATGCCAGTCCACATCCATTACAGTGTTCTTGAATTAATAAAAGGATGACATCACCCAGTTTACTTCACAATATATAAATTTTTCATCTGCTTTCTTAGATTGGCAGCAAAACCAAACTAAAAGCTAAACACGATGCAAAGGAGCTCAATGATTGGAAGCGTGAAAGATGGATATCAAACAAAGGAAAATCTGTTTCTTTAAAAGCAAGTTGGACTGTCAGTCTGTGATTAACGACTGGAAGAAATTCCACTTTTGTTTTAGAGCTCCTTCATATGTGTAGTCTGTGTGGGAACTGAATTTGATGAACTTTTTCCCTTAAAGAACATTTTATCATCACTCACTCACTCATTTGCCGAGCTGCTTAATCCTCTTAGGGTCATGGGGAGGCTGAAGACTATCTCAGTTGACAGCAGACAAAGGAGGGTTATTCCCAGAACAGTTCGGCAGACCATCGCAGGGCTAACACGGACACACAACCACTCACATCCACACCTAGGGGCAATTTGGAACATTCAATTAGCCTAATGTGTATGTCTTTGGATTGTGGGGGGAAACTGAAGTCCTGGAGGAAACCCACTCAAGCACAGGGAGAACATGCAAACTCCACACAGAAACACCTGAGCCCGGGACTCAAACCCAGAACCTTCTTGCTGTGAGACAAGATGTTAAATGCTAACATGAGTTCATTTCCCATTGGTAACACAACTAGGACCCACACAGTGTGCCCGTCTGGGCTTGCCCAAATGGGATGCATTTAGTTGACTAAAGTAAACTCCAGATAACATGCCTATTTTGGGCCCAGGCATAACCCAGGTGGGGCCCATATGCTGTAAGTCGGACATGCTAATCACTACGCCACTGTGCCACCCATATTTCAGTTAAAGTTAGCAAAATAAATAAACAAGCTAGATAAACAACCAAACAAACTAACATAATGAGATCTGGGCAATTAAATTATGATCACATTCGTGGTGCATGAAGTTATGAGAGAAATATTTCTGGTATTCTGGAGCAGCCAGTAACCTTATAATAATTATTCCAAAAATAAATGGATTGAACACATTATGTAAGTACAGTGTCCCCCGGAAGAGCTGGAGGAAGTGGCTGGGGAGAGTGACGTCTGGATCTCACTGCTTAGGCTGCTGCCCCTGCGTTAGATATTATGTTAGTTTATGTTAGTTTATGAGTTAGCTAGTTGTAGTAGTAGTGTGCTGTGGCAGCTGATCCTAGATGAACTGTTAGAACTGTCACTTGTAGCTGGTTCTCCTTACAGTGAAAGGTATTTCAAATAATTTAGAGACCTTTTCAAATCCCTTGCCAGACTCATGTTTCTTTTTTTTCTTTACACTTTTTTCTAAATAACTTTGTTTTATACAGCAAAGAAATGACCTTCCTTAACTAATGAAATGGAATATGTAAGGAATAAAATTCAAAAGGGAATGCTGGTACAGATAAATAGTCAACTTTTATAACAGCTTGTCCAGTAGTCTTTAATCCTTTTGTAACAATCTCTCTTACATACACATTCATTTGCCGTACCGCTTAATCCTACTAGGGTAAATACATAATATAGAGTAAACACACACATAACTATTCACACTCACACCTAGGGGCAATCTGAGACTGTAGATTAGCCTTATATGCATGTCTTTGGACTGCAGGAAGAAACTGGAAAACCAAGAGGAAACCCACATAAGCACGAGAACATACAAACTCCACACAGTAACGCACAACACAGGAATTGAACCCAGGACCTTCTTGCTGTGAAGTGGATGTGCTAACCACTACCACAGTACTACAGTAATTTCTAAATGCTAACATCTTTTATTTATTAAACACCAAGAAACTGTCATGAGGTGGGGGTGCAGGGTAGAAGGTGGGATGCAGGTGCAGATGACCAAGACTATTTATTAAACACAATGTAAATGGGGTAAAACAGGAAGGGTAACAAAACATTAAACAAAAATACAAAGATATTTAACCCTAAAGGCTTTCCACATGAGCAGTGGCACACCCAACAAACAGCCAGCTAACAAACGGCATGTCAGCCGGGGTGGGTGTGGGGGGTTTATAACCCAACACAAACAGGTACATAGCAGTTAAAAAAGTAAACTAACAGAGAGTCTGACAGGCTAATTGATACAAGCACAATGTTAGCAAGAAATTACAGACTGCAAAATTTACTGTCCTGATGTCTGAAAGGTTTCAGCTTTACCAGACTTCTTCCAAAAAGAAAACATTATCATTTTTCATTGTCTTATTTCTGTAGCAACAAAATTTTCTTCGAAACATTTCATTATACATTTTATTCATCCACACACCAAACGAACTCCTAAATACATACCGAGTTTCTTAGCCGTGCTCAACACATCATTAATAGTCGACTTAGTGGTGACACACACACACACCCACACACACACACACACACACACACACACACACACACACACACACACACACACACAAAGATGACAGTATCCATTTAACTTATGTTGAACAGGCCTGAGGGTATTTTTCTCATTGTTCTTATAAACAATTAGTTTTATTTTTTAAAGAATAAGAGGAAAAATAAATATCTAAGGTGTTTTTATTTTTCAGGAAAGACGTTTCCCCTCCCTTTGAAACTTTACACATTCTTAACATTTAGATTTAAATATTTAAATGTAACTCTCACTCACTCACTCATTTGCTGAACTGCTTAGTCCTATTAGGGGTTGCAAAGAGACTGGTGCCAATCTCAGCCGACATTGAGAAAAGGCATGGTACACCCTGAACAGCTCGCCACACACACACACACACACACACACACACACACACACACACACACACACAACCATTCACAGTCACATCCACACCTAGGAGTGATTTGGAACAGCCAATTAGTCTAATGTGCATGTTTTTGGACTGTGGGAGGAAACCAGAGTCCCTGGAGGAAACCCATGCATCTCACTTACAATACATCTTAGTACTAATACATACACCTCACCACGTTATCGCATTAAGCGTACTTTTACATCAACTACTGCGCAGAGTTTTATTAATAATCTTCCAG
>JBCNYH010000005.1:24488016-24499681 GCA_039654325.1 Tandanus tandanus | reverse complement strand
TCCAAGGTTCTTAACTGCTACACATGACGAAACTGAAACACCATCCAAACTTACTACATAATCAGAAACCTTATTTACATTAAAGGGTACCTGCGGTGATTCATGTATAACATCAGCACTTCATTCCAGCAACATCAGTCCTTGCTCGTTTTTAAAGTGCGTGTGAGTGTTACGACTCTTGGCATGCTCAAAGACATGCTGCCTTTCTGATTGGCTGTTCCAGCCAGGAAGTGATAAGAAATCGTTGGATTGGCTGTGCTATGTCACTGACCCGTGTAGCAGAACACATTATCAGCCATTGCTGAGCTGCACAAACAACAAGCGCAGAAATCACGGGAAAACATTTCTTTTTGTTCCTAAACTGATGACAGGAATGCTGATTTGGCAAAACGTTAGCTGAATAAGCCATTTTGGATTTACCGTCACGCTCATCTTTGGCAGCATTCTTGTCCTCGGAGTCACTAGAACATAACATCTCACTGTCTCCACAACCACAACGTGTTAATGTCACTTTTGGGGAAAAACTGCTAACCACCGCAGTTCAACCCCCACTAGTAATCCATGGGATAATATTACCAGATTTGTGCTTTTTATGGTTGTTTAAGTTGAAATAAGTGTCTGTATCACTTATAAGTATTACATACACACAAATTATGCTGTAAGGATGACCAATACCCGTACTCTTTAAGTAATTAATGGCGCTGAGGAGAAGTGTCTAAAAGCATTTTAACACCACTGAACTCACTATATATTCCTCTGCATTTAATTCCTTGCATAGTGAGCAGGGGTAGTGAATGAGCGAGCGATTTCGGACACAGGGATGATCATGTGCTATTGTTGCCCATTCACCTCAAGGTCTGATGTGTTGCTTTTTCTGATGCTTTTCTGTTCAGTCCAGATGTAAAGAGTGCCTATTATATTATTATACACTTCCTGTCAGCTGAAACCAGGTTGGTCTTCCTCTGATCTTTCTCAGCGCCAAAGTGGTTCAGCTTGCTGTATGTGAATTTCCCAAAAGTGCAGCAGGTTCTGCAATAATTAGACCATCTTTTGGCACCAACAACTCTACCACTGTCAAATTCACCGGAGTCAGAGTTTTTCCCCGTTCTGATGTTTGATGTGAACAGTAACTTAAGCTTTGACCTGTACTCGGATGGTTTTGCTACTGATGGTAGTGCTACTGGAAAATGATTGGATAACTGCACAAACATGCAGGTGGACAGGTGTTCCTATTAAAGTGGACATGGAGTGACAAGTGAGAAAAACTAGAAAAATGACATCTGTATTTTTCAAAAATATTTTTAAATTTAGGTTGCATTCCAAGTGTGGAAACGCCAAAACAATACTGAGTGCCATCTGAGTAGTTTAAATACCTGACCATTTTACTGCATGTTGTCTAATATCTTTGCTTTGGACAAATTTACAGTACTTTCCTCTAATTGCCTGTTTTTGGAGAAAAGTACCCAGTGTGAACTTGGGCAACTCTAGCTAGGGGCCTTCAGTGGCATTTTTCAGTCATAGATGTCTCTCTGGTTTGCTATTTATTCAGAAATTGCTGCTGCATTGATTCTGTTGTTCCAGCAAACACTTTCTGTCTGTGATTGCTGCTTGAGTTTGTCTCCAGAGTTCTTTACTGACTAACTTTAAATCCAAATCACCCACACGTCTCACTATCCAGGGAACAGGCCACTTTCATTTTTTGTAATGCAACACAGGGTATTACACAACCTCATTTCTGCTTGGGCGTGCACACACACACACACACACACACACACACACACACACACACAAGATTATATGTTTCTTTTATCCTCCGGCAGTGAAGCACCTGCTAAGGAACAAAACCTAAAGCTGCATATTTAACCTTGCTGTCATAGACTTTCTTTGCACACAAGCGTCACTTTAACTAAAGTTAAAAAAGGAAATTATTAAATGATTAAATAATTATTAAAAGGTAATTAATACTATTTTCATTAATAATAATTAAATAAGTAATGATAAAATAATAATAATAATAATAATAATAATAATAATAATAGGGGTAGTGGTGGCCTGGTGGTAGGGTGCTGACTTACTGATCCAAACGTCGGGGGTTCAAGCCCCACTATCACCAAGTTGTCACTGCTGTCGCCCCAGTGCAGCTAACAGGGTTATCAAAGGCCAGCAATGTCTCTCACTGTCTATGGTGAGAGGCATGTAAAAGAGCCATTGCTGTCATTCGTAAAGAGTAGGCTGCATTGCTGTCAGCGTGTTTCTGCCCTGCGATGGCCTGGCGAACTGTCCAGGGTGTACTCCTCCCTCGCCCAGAGTCGGCTGAGATGGGTACCAATCCTCCCCGCGACCCTAATTAGGATTAAGCGGTTCAGAAAATGAATAAATGAATGAATAATAATACACTTTGTTTATAACATCAACAAAACACAGTGGCGAAGTGTTTAGTACATCCAACTCACAGCAGAAAGGTCATAGGTTTGATTTGCAGGCTCGGGCATTTCTGTGTGGAGTTTGCATGTTCCCCCTGTGCTTGTGTAGGTTTCCTCTGGGTACTCTGGTTTCCTCCTACAGTCCAAAGACATGCACATTAGACTAACTGGCTGTTCCAAATTGCCCCTAGGTATGAATGTGAGTGTGAATAGGTGTGTGTGTGCCGCCTTGCAATGGTATGGCAAGCTGTTTAGGGTGTACCCCGCCTTCATCCAGTGTTGGCAGAGATAGGCTCCAGCCTCCCTGGGAACCTAGTTGGATTAGGAGGTTTGGCAAATGAATGAGTGATGCCAGAGATGTCTTTTTTATCAGTGTTGATGAAAATATATATAAACAGTAGACATAAAACAGAATACTATACATTTATACAATAAAGCAGAACTGTGTTAAAATTTTATTATTTATTTATTTATTTAGTATTATTTAAAAGATGGCAGTGTCTGACACAGTCTATTAGAGATGGTTAACTGGTTAAACAATACAGCATGATTGACTCAGGAGCTCTTAAAATGAGCTGTTCATGCAAAGGGAACTGTTAAAGGTAAACCCTGATTGGAAATCCTCAGAGTCATTGCTGGAATATGAAAGTTTGAAATGTTGATGTAGGCTGGAGTAATGCTTTAAAAACTAACAAGACTGTATTAAGTTTGGCATGATAGGATATCGGAAACCAGTTCCATCATTCGCATCGCCACAAGTAGAAGTAGACTTAAGTAAACATAATGTGAGTTAAGAGATATAATTAGTTTTTATTTTAAGCATAACAAATGTCACCTGATTAGACCAATTTGATGTCATCAATTACGACACAACCACATGGTGGCGTGGTGGTTAACCTGTCCTGGGTTCAATTCCTGGGCTCAGGAGTTTCTGTGTGGAGTTTTCATGTTCTCCCTGTGCTTGCATGGGTTTTCTCCAGGTACTCCAGGTTTCCTCCCACAGTCCAAAGACATGCACATTAGGCTACTTGGCTGTCCCAAATTGCTCCTAGGTGTGACTGGTTGTGTGTTGCCCTGAGATGGTTTAGCAAGCTGTTCAGGGTATACTCTATCTTGCACAGTGTTGGCTGAGATAGGCGGCAGCAGCCCTGCGACTGTAATAGGATCAAGCGGTTCAGCAAATGAGTAAGTGAGTGAATGAATTATGACACAGAGTATCTTTTGGCCTTTCACAGATTCTACACTGTTGTCATTTATAAATAAATCTGCAAAGAATCAGATGGCCACTGGTAATGTTTCTGATCAGTGGTAACTAGCATACGTTTAGTCTTGTCAGTCATCTTGTTTCTGCAACACCATTCTACAAGGTTACACAGATCACTGTTTAGTTTCATTTCAACCTCTGGTAAGGATTTGCTTGATGTGCAGTATGTATGGTAGTGTTGTCTGCATATGTAGAAAATTATTGATGTAAATCATGTATAGTAAAGGTCTTAAAATTGAGCCCTGAGGCACCCCCTGAGCAACAATCAGCAGGTTTCAGGAGGTGCCCACTGCAATGGAAATACTGTTTCTACTCTTTCAGAAACAAAGTAAAAACAGTGAGTGCTTGACAATGAAAAGTCTAAATTTACAATTTCTTTAACAGCGGTTTAGGAATAATTAAATCAATTGACTTGCAGAAATCAATGGACTTCTTCAACACTATTTCCTACATCGATGTTAGTGATCCGTGAATCTAGATCAGCCATATTTGTAGGACATGAGCAAAACTGACTACACCTTGACTGTTGGTTGTGAAGTAAGTTACTTAATTCAAGATCTGGTCCTGAACTGGGAAATCTTCAACACTGAAAAACACTCCAAACACTGGGAAATCTTCGGCACTGATACACTTGTTAACAATATGCATGACAGAAGGTACAATTGGGTGGCGTGGTAGCATAGTGGTTAGCACGTCCACCTCACAGCAAGAAGGTCCTGGGTTTGATTCCCGGGCTCGAGGACATTTCTGTATGAAGTTAGCATGTTCTACCTGTGCTTCAGTGGGTTTCCTTCAGGTACTCTGGTTTCCTCCTACAGTTCAAGGACATGCACACTAGGCTAACTGGCTGTTCCTAATTGCCCTAAGTGTGGATGTGTGAGTGTGAATGTTTGTTTGTGTGTTGGTCCATTTGTAATGGATGCTAATTTAAGAGATTTAGCTGGTATTCCACCCAAGCCAGTTGATTTATCTGGTGCTAGGCTGTTGAGATGGTCACTGACAAACTTTTCCATAACTTCCGGTAGAGTGAATTCTGGACAACATTTTAATGCTGCACGAATTCCATTGGTCTGGTCCAAGGGGTTACTGAGTGTGCGACCACACATAATTTATAGCTAGATAAGAAGGCAAACCATAACTTCTATTAGGTATAAGTTGTCTGAAGTGGCACCAAACTTGTGTACCTATAGCATTCCCTTTTTCCAGTAGTGTCTGATAATAGTATTTTCTTGTGTAAAAATTCAGACTGTTCACTTTATTTCTGAGGCACTTCTACTGTTCGAATTCCATTTAATAGTTAAAACGGTGTTAAGCAGCCATTGCTGCAATGATGTCATCATTCCACCACTCAGAACAATTCTTGTATTTCACCCAATTATTGCTGGCAAGTTCGTGCCTATCCAGGACAGAAGTGAATATTTTGTTCCAGGACCAAAAACAAATTTGGTTACATCCAAAGTACTCATCATTCACAGCCAACACTGGGTGAAGGCAGGGTACAGCCTAAACAACTTGCCAGAGAATTGCAGGGCAACATACACACAACCATTCACACTCATACCTAGGGGCAATTTCTAACAGCAAATTAGCCTAATGGGAGGAAACTGGAGTATCCATATGAAAACCCACACAAGCACAGAGAGAACATGCAAACTCCACACAGAAATGTCCAAGCCCAGGACTCAAACCCAGGACCTTCTTACTGTGAGGCAGACGTGCTAACCCCTAACTCCACCATGCCATAGGAGCAATAACAGTTTTCCCATTATCAGAGATACTTTAAAAACCTAACACACATAGCTAGTTTTCTTCATGTACTTCAATTGCAAGGTCATGTGTTTGATTTGATACGGGATCAAATGTTAAGCCTTCCCAGAAGAGTAGAGACTATTTGTATTCAGGCTTCCTTACAAGCACACTCTCATTAACAGATGAGACACACAGACTGTGCCCCTGGGGTGTGTCCTCTGAATCAAAACTTTTACTAAAATATTCATTTGCAAGCATATTTTTTTGTAGAATGAGAAAGAAAAACAGGTAGAATTTTTGCACGCTGGAAGCATGGCTTTGTATCTTAATATATCAGAGAAACACTGTTGCTGTCTCTTGAAAAACAAATCTTTATGCCATAGAAAAGAGCCTGTAGTTAACTGGAAGTCATCCAGATGTTTTTGTCCCAACTCAACATAGAAGCCTTGAAATCATTTCAAAATATGGAGCCCTCCTGTCTCTGTGTTATCAGATTCTGTACGATCACCACTGTCTGATTTATAGAAACAATGGTTGGACTGCATCTTGTATTTCTGTCCAGTTTCCTATTTGCTAGAACTGTTATAAGCAACATCTGGGTAAGAGTATTTAAAAACATGTTAACAAGGGTAATAATTGTGTTACATACAGTATATTGTTCCATGAAACTGTTGCAACTCTCATGTTATACCTATAAACTATTATTTTAAATGTCTTTTAAAAGTGTAAAACAGTGTTCATTTAAAGACATAGAAAATATATGGTTTGCACACCCCTGAGCAAAAAGCACTATTTTAGCTTCCCTAAGCAAAAAAAAAAAGAAAAAAGTGATGGCAACAAGAACATAAACAACATAAGAACATGGTTTCTTACAGTGTCTGCTTCAATGTTTCTGTATTTAGCTAACACAGTTCTGTGCTAATTTCACATAAAGCCTGGTTGAGAAATGTTACAGTGCCTATAAATAGAGTGTGCTTGACATGTTAATCTAATTAAAACTGAGCATAATTTCTTTAAATGAGCCAACACTTTGCCGAGTTTATCCTGTTAATTAAAATCAAAGCAAATAAACACAGTTCAGTAATCGAGCTTTACAAAGCACTGTTTCATTAGTACAGTGATGCAAACTCAGGCTGTGTCCTAAACAGCACACCACTTTAAAAGAAGTGCACTCATGAGGGCGCATGTGCCAGTATTACACGTTACAAGTATATAATGAGCACCTTAAAACAAATTCCTGGAGAGAGTGAGGAAACATTTCTGTACTTCACATTTACTATATGTTATATAATATATATTCAGGAGACCACTCGCCTTCTTTTGAATAAAAAAAAGAACATTGGCTTTTCCCATTGGCGGCATATTGTCCTTGTGACAATAACACACTCTTTCTTCCTTACCAGCCCTAAAGATGCAATACAACTGGCCTAAAACCTGAAGCTTGGCAGCTTTGTAGGTGGGGTGTGAAATCTAATGAAAATATGTGCATTCATGCTTTGGGAAACTGAAAGTGATCTTTTCTCTAGTGTGCACTAAACTATAAATGTTCTATCCTTTTGAAGAAAATGACTTTTAAATAACAGGTAATATTTACACATAGAGCCCTGCTCTTTTCTATATGTTTAGATATTCTTCCATAGAGATGGTATATAAAACCATGAAAAGATCTGTACTGTGATGATGATGATGATGATGATGATGATGATGATGATGAATTAAATCCTACACAATATTGATAGATTATTAACCTTTAAAAATAATACTTAAAGAACCAGCATAAAATTATTAGCAATTAATAGCAACACCACCACCACTCTTTATGCACAATAATCAGGACTAAAGGCAGTTCAACAAAATATTACAGTGTGAGATTGTTTTTTGCCGGACAGTGATGATATTTTATAGCTTTTAGAAAATAATATAGAATCAGAGTCAGGCAGACTGTTACCTCCCTGACAGCCATCATAAAGGTTTAGCACCTTCATTTAGCTTAATTCCCATAAGGTATTTTTTTATGTTGTTATAGCTGTAGCACTTGCATTATATAACCTCAACAGTTTTTTTCTTTTATATTGAATGGGTTTTTGTTTTTCAAATAATTTAACTTTTTAGATAATATTTTAATTTATATAAAATTTCTTTATATTTCTATCACACTGATCCCTGACCATGATTTCTTTTTCAATAAGAATACTGTGGACACAATAACGTTTTCAGATATACAAGATATAAAACTTGAGCCAAACAAAGTTTTGCACATACAAGATAAAAATCTTAAGCTTGTGTTTATGTAGTATTGAGATGAGGTACATCTGGGATATCTCACAAATGTTGAAGTATTTTACTGCGAACACACTGGTCTGAGTCATTCTGCAGAAACTGTATGTAAGCATGGTGATTCATTTGATGCATTGAAAAAGTTTCAAACTACTTTTAAAAAATGAAGACAAAATGCTGCCCACACTGCAGAAACATTGAGAGCCTTATATGAGTTTTAGATCCTTATTTGGTGAAAAAGATCATTAATGTTCTCTCCCAGTGTGATGAAAGTTGGGCAACCAATTGGATGAAGACCAGGTTCAGGACATTTGTGTGTGGGAGGACAGCTATTGAATGTCAGGGGCAAAGAATACAGAGGAGAAAGATGCCACAAGACTTGAGCTTGATGGTGGGGAGGTTGAAGTCTTTAAAAAGAATAAGACGAGCACTGTCTTTTTCTTCAAGGAACCTTTAGGATCTCAGGGCAGGTGGTAGATGACAATAATGAGAAGGTTGATTGGAGGTAACTGTAACAGTGTGTGATTTGAAGGACAAGGTGTTGAGATTAGACAGTGAAAGAGGTGTGAAACTATATTTAATACACAGCAAAACCTTTATAAGAATATCATGCCTGCAGTCAAATATGGTGGAGGTAGTGTGATGGTGTGGGGATGCTGTGCCGCTTCAATCCCTGGAAGGCTTGCAGTATTTGAGGGAAGGGTGAATACCATCATCACCATCATCATCTTCTTCTGCTTGATCCGGGGTCGGGTCGCAGGGGCAGCAGCCTAAGCAGAAGACGTCCCTCTCCCCAGCCACTTCCTCCAGCACCTCCGGGGGGAAACCGAGGTGTTCCCAGACCAGCCGAGAGACATAGTCCCTCCAGTGTGTTCTGAGTTGACCCCGGGGTCTCTTCCCAGTTGGACATTCCCAAAACACCATACCAGGTAGGCAATCGGGAGGCATTCTAATCAGATGCCCGAGCCACCTCAACTGGCTCCTCTCAACGTGGAGAAGCAGCGGTTTTACTGTGAGCCCCTCCCGGATGGCTGAGCTTCTGCCTGGATCTTGTCCTTTCGGTCACTACCCAAAGCTCATGACCATAGGTGAGGGTTGGAACGTAGATTGATTGGTAAATTGAGAGCTTTGCCTTTCGGCTCAGCTCCCTCTTCACCACAACGGACCAGTACAAGCCCCGCTTTACAGCAGAGGCTGCACCGATCCGCCTGTCGATCTCCCATTCCATCATTCCCTCACTCGTGAACAAGACCCCGAGATACTTAAATTCCTCCACTTCGGGCAGGACCTCATTCCAGACCTGGAGGGTGCATTCCACCCTTTTCCGGCGGAGAACCATGGCCTCAAACTTCGAGGTGCTGATTCTCATCCTGGCTGCTTCACACTCAGCTGCGAATCGCTCCAATGAGAGCTGGAGGTCCCGGCTTGATGAAGCCAAAAGGACAACATCATCTGCAAATAGCAGAGATGAGATCCTATGGCCACCAAACCAAGAACCCCCAACGCCTCGGCTGCGTATAGAAATTTTGTCTATAAAAATTATGAACAGAATCGGTGACAAAGGACAGCCTTGGCGGATCCCAACTCCCACCGGAAATGAATTCGACCTGTTGTTACCAATGTGGACCAAGCTCTGGCTCCGGTGGTACAGAGACCTAATGGCCCATAGCAACGGGTCCGGTATAAGATAGCCCGAGGGACACGATCGAAAGCCTTTTCTAAATCCACAAAGCACATGTGGACAGATTGGGCAAACTCCCATGACCCCTCCAGGATCCTGTACAGTGTATAGAGCTGGTCAGGAGTGCTGCGGCCAGGACGAAAATCACATTGTTCCTCCTGAATCCGAGGTTCAACTATCAGTCGGATCCTCCTCTCCAGTAGTCCTGAATAGACTTTCCCGGGTAGGCTGAGGAGTGTGATTCCATGATAGTTAGAACACACCCTCCGGTCCCCCCTTTTTTTTTTGTTGAAAAAATGTGAATACCACTCTCTACCAAAAAGTACTAAAGGAGAATAACTGGCTAACAGTCTGTCATCTGGAACTCAAGTACAACTGGCTTATGTAACAGAACAACAATCTAAAGCATAAAAGCAAGTCCACCACTGAATGGCTGACATGGCCTTGTCAAAGAATCTCATTAAAATGTTGTTTACAAAATTAAATTTACAAAATTTGCATGAGTGGGTTTTCTTTGGGGACTCTGGCTTCCTTCCACAGTTCGAAAACATGCCCATTAGGCTAATTGGCTGTTCCAATTTGCCCCTAGGTGTCAGTGAATGGTTTTGTGTGTGTGTGTGTGTGTGTGTGTGTGTGTGTGTGTGTGTGTGTGTGTGTGTGTGTGTGTGTTCACCCTGCAGTAGACTGGCAAGCTGTTCAGGGTGTACTCCATCTTCGCCCAGAGTCGGCTGAGATAGGCTCCAGCCTCCCTGCAACCCTAATAGGATTAAGCAGTTCAGCAAATAAATAAATGTACTAAGTATTGGATTTAGGAGTAGTTATTATTTTTTTTTTACATGGGTGATATAGATGTTGGTGAGTTTTTGTCCTTTAATAAATCACAAGGTCATTTAAAAACTGTGTATTTTGTTTACTCAGGTTGTCTTTTGTTTTATATTAAATTTTTTTGGAGATAAGAAACAATTAAGGGTTTAGAATAAACAAAGATAGAGGACATCAGAAAGTGGCAAATACTTTGTTACAGAAGTGTAGATAAGCAGATCCTAGCCCGTCTGGCTTCAAAGCAGCACATTCCACAGATACTGCTCTTTTGGTTGTCACTGTGAAGCTACATGCGTGCTAAATTAGCCAAACTATCATCAATCCTTATCCTCCTCGACCTTTCAGCTGCATATAATACAGTCAATCACAAGACTCTCTTGTCCATCCTCATGTGTCTTGGAATTTATGGCACAGCATGACGCTAGTATGCTCGGAAGGTCGGTCATATCAGGTGACATGGAGGCGATCCACATCTGCTTCATGCATACTCTCCACTGGCATTCTACAAGGATCAGTACTTGGTCCTCTTCTGTTCTCCCTTTATACTTAATCTTGTAGTGAGGTCATAACCTCACACATGTTCTCATACCACTGTTATGCAGATGGCAAACATTTCATCATGGATGGCAACTCATCAGCTGAAACTTAATCCCAGCCAAGCTGAACTGCTGTTCACCCCAGGTGATTCATCCCTATATCAGCTTCTTTTGATCTCCCTGGAAAACTCTCTGACCTCACTTTTGGTTACTGCACGCAAACTGTTCACAACTTAGACTCAGCTATGCTATGGATCATACTGATTAGTAGGGAAGCATATTGCTATCATGCAATAAAAGAAAAGTGGATCAATATTACATAACATCAAAAGTTTGATGATGTTTTTTTTACTTTAGGACATTTTAACATTACTGAAGCATATAAGCTTATTATATTATAACAAACTTTTCTTGTTACAACAATATAACATCATGATCAGTTACACTTGAATCACAGCAGGTCTCAACCCAAGCATGAAGCAGAATTTAATCAAATTGGAAAATTAGCTATATTCCTCAGTTAATATGTTCTCTGTTCACCATCTGAGGTGGCATGGCGACGTAGTGGTTAGCACTTCCTCCTCACAGCAAGAAGGTCCTGGGTTACAGGCCTGTGTCTGGTGAGGGAATTTCTGTGTAGAATTTATATGTTCACCCCATGTTTGTGTGTGTTTCCTCCAGAGGTTTTGGTTTCCTCCCACAGTACACAAAGACATGCACATTAGGCTAATTTGCTGCTCCAAATTGCCCTTAGGTGTGAATGAGAGTCTATAGAGGGATGACCAGACTTCCAAGTCCTTTACATGTCACAAAAGAACATGTCTTTAACATTAGATTAGAAGAAATTGCTGCTAGCACATATTATTCAGTACCATCAGAGGGATATTAAAAAATAAATAAATAAATAAATATA
>JBCNYH010000005.1:24451725-24474677 GCA_039654325.1 Tandanus tandanus | reverse complement strand
TGTGTATATATGTGTATATATGTGTATATATACACACACACACAGATATATATATATATATATATATATATATATATATATAAACACACACACACACGATTACATCTTGTTTCATAGCCCCAGTAATGTTATTTAGGCCACTTTTCTTCAATCATGACCTGGCATTACAACCAAAAGGAAGTAAGAGCAGGCTAACAAGAACAAGAAGTGCTACACAAAACAAAAGATGATCAGTATAAAGAAAAGTAAATAAAATATCCAACGTGTGCATGTAAAGCAGATTTAACTGATACAGTGACAGGTGACTGCAAAGTATTCTTCAAATTCCAACAGATGAACATTGTTTTAAATACTTTTGCAAATAGCATGAATGACCTCTCAGTTACCACAGCTAGTTTCTATGGCAACACTGAAAGAAGGAAGGAAGGGGAAAAAAACAACACTTTTATACAGTTGGAAACAAAAAATGTTTTGCTTTTAGAGTTTTTAAGTTCAACTTGCATCAGCACCTACAAGTGTGTCTGAAGCACATTTCTTTTATATGACTGAAATACACTGCGGTTTCTTCCTCACACTTACAATCATCCATCAGTGCTTAAGAAATTTTTACCAACAGATCACACTCTATCTCCAGGTCTACCATCAAACTGGCAAAATTCCAAACTGAGCCATAATCATGTTTATTTGAAGGATTTTGGGACACGTCACTATTTCTACAAGACTATGGATAATAAGAGGGTATATGAAATTATAAGCTGTGATAAATTACAGAGTAATTTATACATACAATTGTATAAAACAGTCCATATGTACATTATACTGAGTTCATGCAACACAGTATGCATAAAACAACAATAAATAAAGTGAAAATTAAAAAAAATGAAAACTGAGATTTGTATGGACAGTTTACAGCATCGGTGTTATACATTTTACTGAAATTCAGTAAAACTTGTTTTTTTTTTCTCCATTGTGTTTTACATGACTGAAGACCTACAACTGGGGAAAGTTCAACTATCCAATATTCAAAGATGTCATGTTTCTTTACTTTGGGTTTTCATCAAGGCTGGTAAACATACATGTACTGTTCAAAGCTAAAGGCTAATAAGCACTAGCATCTAAAAGTCTTTTTACAAACATATCAACAAGGTGCTGCTTCCAGTGCAAAGCATGGTACACGGGATACTCTAAGAAATCAGTGCTGCAAAACTTTCTTAGGAGAAATTCAATTCATTCTAAGTCAGAGATTGTCAGCTGTTGCCCTGAAGGATTCTGGATAATAAAATGTCAGGGAAAACTTCAACTATGGAGTGAGAGGACTTGTCATGCAACCGTAGAGTAATCCCAACATATTAGATAATAATGTTGAATTTGTTATTCCCAGTCACCTGCAGCTTCCACCCGCACTACTTCAGAGGATCGGAGGATTACGCAAAGATTTGCTCCAGGAAACCTGGGTGGAAATGTTTTGCTATAGGATTACAGGGTAGAAGAGAACAGTGCAGATGCTGAATTTGCAGTTGCAATATTAAGTCGGGTTACTATAACAAAGCTTGACTAAAGTCAATGTAAAGCCACCCGATCAGAACAAAATAATGATTCTCTTGTGTTTAGATGATGGCTATTGGTTTCTGGGAAACAGGACTGGAGTGCTTTTTTAATAACACAACACAGATACTTCATTTTGTATCAACTGCAAAAAAAAAGATCATTATGGTAAGTAAGCATCAGCTAGTGCAAAATATGGTGTGTGTGTGTGTGTGTGTGTGTGTGTGAGAGAGAGCGAGAGAGAGAGAGAAATAGAGATAAGCAAGTTGAAATAGAGTAGCCTAATTCTGTCTCCGGAGGCCTCAGGCAGTAAGACACAATACTGGCCCTTGGGAAGACCTTTAAATCTCTCTCTCGCCCCTCTCTTTTTTCTTTTACTCATGCACACATGTGCACACGTGCACTCAACCCACACACACACACAAAAAAAATCCAGCCCTCATGAAGCTTTAACCCTTTAAAACCTGACTGTTATTCATTCATTTTAAAGCAAACATTTTAGTACTTATTAAATAAGTCCAAGAAAAAATTAGAAAAGGATGAGGAATGAAACTCTCAGGCTTTTCAATGTTCATGAGTTGTGTGTCAAGTGTATACTTCTAGTAGTATAAAACTGCATGTCACCCAAAAAAGGCAGGATGAACCATGGATGTGGATCAAATCAGGAATGATTAGAGGGTTCTAATATTATTAACAGACACTTGAACTGAGATGCTTGAAAGATGTGCTGATGTAGCACCTTCATGTTCTGTTCAGATTAATGGAGAAATATTTTTCTCAGACATCTCTGCCAGGCTATGGATTGTTCGTCTAGATCACAGGTGTCAAACTCAAGGCCCGCGGGAAAAATCCAGCCCTCCAACTCCTTTTAGGTGGCGTGAGAGAGCTTTCAAAGTATATGATTATCGTATATTCTTCGCATTAATTATTACTATGCAAATGTAATTTATCATCCATCCACAAGGTGGAGCCAACCTATTTCAACCTATTTCAGGAAAGATTGCAAGCTAACTTATCAATGTTAAGCATTTTCAGAAAAGAGGACAAATGTATAAACAAATAATATGGCCATGCAGATTTCATGACTGCCCTTTTTGAATAGATATTAAGGGATTATTCGGCCCTCGATGACCTCAAAATTTAACGATGTGGCAAAATTGAGCTTGACACCCCTGGTCTAGGGAGTTTGGAGCCAGCGGTGGGTCATGGGACAGTTTAAGAGTAAAAGAGATTGTTTTTGGGGTGCAATATGATTCCTCTGCTGTAGTACATAATGAATTGTGAATGTAGTATGGTTCATGCCGTTCCTCACGAATATAGAGTATCAGATCTAGATCTGGATCTAAGTGCAAATACGTCCATACGAATATGGAAAAAGCGCAAATATTAAACAAAAACAATGCGATCTGAAGGACGGCAACAAAAACACAAAGCAAAACCATTTCCATGGAAATCTTTCACCCTCTATTGATTTGTGTATACGGCATCAGTGCGATTCCCCAACTCGAATGAAGTCCTGCTTCGCAGCTGCTCTTCAAGCTTTCAGTTCTGTTCGGGTTCACATCTGTATGTGCTCTGGAAGGAAAGGGGCGTGAACTTAGAGATACACGATTTTCTCCTCTCCGTCAGGATCCTGGCTCTCTGTTTCCATGGAAACAAAGGCCTGCGGCACCGAGAGGGCATCCCCTTGATAAATCCCTGGCCCTGCCGCCCCTGCTGTCCTGGTAGTATGGATTGCTGGACCAACATCTGGGAAAAACATCAGCAATGTCAAATAAAGGAAAAAGTCTTTTATAAAATATGTATTAAAAATTATTTGGATCAACTTAGTGGGTCAATACTGAAGAATACTTGGTCGGAGTAACATTTTAAACACATCAGATCTAATAGGGGTAAATCTTTAATCACCATTTTTAATTAATAAGATAAATAAACCTCTCAAATTGTCTTCATGAGTGCCCAGTGATGGTACTCTCTCACTGATGCGTAATGTGAGTAAAGACAGTTTAACACTGTTGTGCCCTGAGACATTCAGTGCATTTACAGCCTTGTCCCAGCCAGCAAACATTAATGTTCCATGAAATACACAATTGTGGATAAACCATAATATCCTGATTGAGGCACTGCCTAAAGGCGTCGCTGCCCATAAGGTCTTTGCATATTGAGTTTATTTATTATGTTATGAATAGACGAATTGCTATATGAATTCCAATCAGCATCAAGTCAGTGAAGCGTGGACACAGGAAAACCATCCAGAATGAATTCAATAGTTCTATACAGTGACGCATGGACACAGGACGGACACGGGACAACCATCCAAGACATTCCATGACTATGATGCACTGTGCAGGGGTGCCGTTAAGATACTATGGGTCAGGGGACGTCTGCCAAAAAAAACCCCCAAAAAACAAAAAGCCAGATTTAACATAAGAAACCCTTTGGGCATTGCTGAGGAAATGTAAGTCTATGTACATTCATAATAAAAAAAGAATCCGGTGGGTTAAATCAAATGGTAATCAACAATTTTTATGCCTGGGTACTCCGGTTTCCTCCCACAGCCCAAAGACATGCACATTAGACTAATTGGCTCTTCTGGATGTGAATGCGAGTGTAAATGGTTGTTTGTACGTGTTGGCACTGCAATGGGCTGGCTAGCTGTTCAGGGTGTAACCCGTCTTCGCCCAGACTTGGCTGGGATGAGATCCAGCATTGCTAAAACTCTAATCAGGATAAGTGGTACGGATAATGAATGAATAAACCAATTTTCTCAGCTTATATTGAGTATTTTTTGTAACAGTGATTAAAAAATTGATTTGAGAAGAATAGACTTGTAAGCTGTAAAGTTCCTGTAAATTTTAAAATATCCCTCAGTTAAAGTATAGGTGCATAAATATTCATTATGAGGGGATAGGCTTGTTGCTTAGCAATACACATAAGCCTGTTCATATTCCTTTTCCCATATCCTACACTCCCATAATTTTTCCACCAATCTGGCAACATGCCAAACCCTACTCATTGGCCTAGGTAGCATCCAGGGAGGCTGAAGGTGTTTCTTTAAAATGTTTTCTCTATGACACATACATAGTAATGGGTTCCAGTGAGGAAAGTTTCAAATCATCTGATCCATCATAATCGTACACCTTGGAGGATTTCTATTCCTTTTTATTGGCACTGGCAGGTTTTCAGACAGTTGGGCTTTGCAAAAACATGTGTCATGACTACGCTTCTGGAACAAGAAGCAGACATGGTGGAGAGGAAGATGCAATAGAAAAAGCATGGCTTCTATTGATGTGCAGGTCAGACATACACCCACACAAAATCACACAATAACCCTTGAACAGAGCTTTACAACTAGATTTATTATTATTAATGTGTACAATGGCTGCTCCAATCTGGCAACCCAGGAAAAGAAAGTGAGACTTCACCAAGATTAATGTTATTATGCAGATATTTCACAGTGTGTAAATCAAACATATGTGTTAGTAAAGCCATGTGTAGGCCTGTTGTTTTCAGATTAAATTAAATCTGATTGATTCCCATCCCAACACAAAATTATTCAGCTGCATCTTTTTGAGCTGCTGCACAGAACAGTGTACCACACTCAGAAAATAACTGCCCTCTACAGCACACTTGAGCTCATAGATTGGCTAGTGTCACTGTGACTGATGGCAAGAGAGAGTACCCCCCATCACCCCCACCCAAAGCATGGCCAATTTTGCTCCCTTGGATGTTAGTTGACATTTATTCGTTTTCAGCAGGACACTTTAGAGGGTTTTATAGGTGGAGCCTTACACGTGACTCGGAATAGAGTCAAGCACTACACTCACATCAGACCGTCAATAAGTAGTGAAGGTTAATCAGGCAATCAATATGTTGACGCAATGTTCAGAACCTTTCCTCACATGACAGGTCACATGACTTAGTGTTTAAAGCCCACTGGAAAACGTGGACAACTTCAAACATTTCCCAACAGACGCCAAGCCACTACACCCTTATGTGCTGTTTGAACATCCGATTCCTTATGAAGTGTCCCCTTCTGCTGTCATGATAACGCTGTTCTGGGAAGCTACTCTAGATTTTGGAGGACAGCTGTGGGGATTTGTGCTCATTCAGTCATAAGAACCTTAGTGAGGTTAGGCAGTGGAGTTTATTGAGATGGCTTGGGGTGCAGTCTATATCACAGTTAATCCTAAATGTGTTCAGTGGGGTTGACCATGTCCTCATGGAGCTCACATGCTCTAATCCCTCAGTCTTTGGATACAGTCTTAACATGATCTTAACTAGATCCTGATCTTGGAATTGACAAAAAATGGTCCTGAATTCAACTCTGGTTCCAATAAAAAGAAATTGTAATGCTAGAACAGAACCACGTATGCATCCAATTGTCAGGTGTCAATATTCTGGGACACACAGTATAAGTACAGTTCCAGTCAAAAGTTTGGACACACCTGCTCATTTGCAAAATAAGAAGCTGTGTCCAAACCTTTAAGCGATTCTGTATGTGGGGCAAGAAACAATCCACTGGTGTTAGAGTATGGACATGTAGATCAAAAGATCACCACAACATTTAATATAGAAACATGAGATTATTACGTTCCTGCTTCGCGCTCTGTCTCTGTCTGTCTTTTGGAAGTCTTTGAGAGTGAGGCTGATGACAAGTATGCGTGTAATGCGGTTGCTAAAGATTTTTCAGATCGATGTGCCAATCAGTCTCCCGTTGCGCATTCACTATGATTCACGCACCACTACCACCGCCGCCGCCCCGACGGTCAATAGAAGGCCGATTGATTTCAATGACGGATGGTGTGTGTGTGTGTGTGTGTGTGTGTGTGTGTGTGTGTTTTTAAAGGAGATGGGGGTGGGTTTTGTGTCAGTAGACACATTAACAGCATTAAGAGCACACTCAAGACTCCCATAGTGAAAGGTTCTGGCTAATGTTTCCAAATTCTTCTGATAATATGAAATATCTTTCATTATTTAAATATATTTGGTCTCTTATTCATGCGGTCATATTACAGATGTTACAGTTTCATAGTCCAACTCTTTCGAAAATTGACTCGCTGAATGTGTGTGTGTGTGTGTGTGTGTGTATATTTCAATGTATTTTAGGGGTGTAATAACACCCTAAACTCCAAATACAATTCAATAATGTATGATGGTGTCAAAATACAATCCATTTTTAATCCAGCGACAATAAACTAAGCCTGGATACATGCATTACACCTCCCTTTCGAATTGATTAAAACATTCAACACTGTCCAAGAGCAATAACTGGATCATAAAGACCCTGTAGCCGGACCTCTTCCATTACACTAGGAAATGTTTTGTTGTGTTTCTTTTTAATCCAACTGATGCAAGAGTGTGCTTCTGCAGATGTGTGCGTTTTTGTAATATTGGTGCTGGTCAATTATTTGGCACTGCTCTAATACCTTGTTGAACCACCTTTAGCCTTGATTACAGCGCACAGTCACCATGGTGTTGTTTCAACAAACTTAAGAAACATAACATTTATTTCCATCCATTGTCGGGTTTATTTTTCACTGACATCCTCAATTGTTGACGAGGAATACTAAACCACTCCATAAAGTCTTCTCCAGCACATCCCAAATCCTTTCAGTAGGGTTAAGGTCAGGACTCTGTGGTACCATGTATGAAAATGAGTCCTCATGCTCCCTGAACCACTCTTTTACGATCTGATCCCCGATTTTCAGCCATCAGGGGAAAAAGTGCATTGACAGGATAACCTACTCATTCAATACATTCAGGACATCAGCTGACTTCATTTTATTGACTCATAATGTTGCTGGGCCTCTAGCTGACCAACTGAAGCAACAATGCCATGGAAATTACATGCTGTAATTAAGACTAAAGGTGCTCCAACAAAATATTACAGTGCATGACTTTTGTTTTTTTTTTTGGACCGGGCACTGTATTTTGGACCACTCCCTGTTGGTAATCATTGTTGTTACTTACCATGAAGCCTCGGTCATTTCACATATCATGAACTGTAACATAGACTGCATATCCTTAATCATATTTTAATCATATTTCAAAAGATGATGGAGTGTGGGCTTCATTAAGTGTAAATTTGTATCTGCATATACAATAACCTAAAGGAATTGAGAACCGAACTGAGAACCTTGTATCAAACACTCTATTACAGATACAAACACACATCCAATTATATAATATCACTGCTTTTCATGATGCTCAGTACCTTCAGCCCAGAGCTCATCCTGCATGCTGATTGTAGGATGTGCATGATTGGACAAAGCCAGCAGAGAATTCAGACTGTTCTGGGCACTGGGGGAATTCACGTAGCCTGGATGTTGGTGACTGTTATGCTGATACTGATGCTGGTAGTGATGAAGATGCCGATTGTTCATGGACGATGCCAGGAAAGCTGCTTCATTTACAAAAATGGACCCGTCCTCATCCAAGCCACTGTGATGACCGTGAGGGACACTCTTTGTAAATTAAAAAAAAAAAGAAAAGAGCAACAGGTAAGTGCAACTCAGCACAGAATATGGCATGAAAATTCAACAGTGCCCATTTTAGTGAAGAGTGGCTGAGTGGCAAAAAAAATTTCTTGTTTTTATGATATTTATTCAAATAATAAAAGGATAATAAAAGGTAAAGACATTTAAGGAAATGACCAGCATTGTTGGACTGACAGATACATTAATATAAGATCTGTGATTGTTTCTCACAAAATTCACTCATGCAGTCATTATTTATGATAGCTGATTACTAGCAATACAAAGTTTTGGCAGACCAATTTTATCTCTGTATAATAACATTTCATCACATGAATGTACTATTTCAGTCATGTGACTGTCTAATGCAACCTTCAAGCAATGAAAATGAGCAACTGGAGTTGCTCATGTGTGGATAGACTTGACATGTGGATATTCATTACTTGGCATAAGAATCTCCAGTTTCAGGCAACTTGAGTCTCCCATGTGCACTGGGCTAATCAGAGATTCTGGAATAACACGTGGCACCTATAATCACCATGACTATAATCCCAAGTGAGGGACTATCTTTCTGGAAGAATGGTGTTCTACTCCCCAGTATAGATTCTGACAAGTGCCGAACATCGTAAGATGACATACGCAAAAAAAAAAAAAAAAAAGGAAAAAAAAAAAAAAAAGACTTTCTTTCAAAACAAGCCTTCTGTTTTCCTCTTCAGTAGCTTTTTTTTCCCCTTGGATGAGTCCTGGTGGAACCGGAGCCAGTGCCAGTCACACAGGACACATGGTACCCTAAACGAGATGCCAGTCCATCACAGGACACCATGCATACACGCAGTCAGAACTACAGCTACATTAGCATTGCTAAAATTCTATTAACCGCATAAATCTGGAGAGTAGTCAGAGGAAAGCCCATGCACACACTGTTAGAATTTATCACTGTTAGAATTTATTAACAAAGCCTGGATCCTGAAGCTCTGAGGCATCAATATTACCTATGGTGCCACTTTCCCACCTACAGAAAACGTCAGTCTGTCCATAAAGTCTGTTTTCGTATTTTTTCCGATTCCTACATTCTACCTTCTGTATCATTAAAATCCTTGGAACTAAATCACCGAGCTGCAGTAACAGTAATGCATATACCGTAGTGCTGGTTTTAATTACTTTTATTTGGCAACCCTTTCTCATTAATCACCAACTTATTAGTGCAGTCGATGATCACGCCCAAAAGACAGATGAGACCTGAATTGCTCACTTTCTCCCAGATAATGAATAAGAAGACCACACTGTGTCTGGGTGCAAGTGCTCAAGATTGAATGAGACATCTGATCACAGACGAGACTACGGTGTGGCTAGGAAAAGAAATGATTTCCCGGCCAGTAACTCTGTACGTCTGACTTGAGTGAACTAGAGAGAAAGATGCAGTACTAGAAATAAGTACTTATAAGGCACTACTGTCTTCCTCAACCATCAAGGTGCATGTTGAAGAAACTTCATGGTCTTGATCATTCAATATGAGACATCATGGACCTAACAACAACTAGGAGAGGCAGTGATGGGGGGAAAAAAAAAGAAAAAAAACAGCAGACACATCAAATAATGGATATTCTATCAAACAGTGCAAATAAATACACTGTCTAGCCAAAATAAATGTCCAGCACTTTTTTCAACTAACATAAGCTACATCACAACATTTATTTCCATCCAGAGTTGGGTTCACTGTTCACTAGATTGATGACAGGAAAACTGAACTACTCCATAAAATCTTCTCCAGCACATCCCAAACACTAAAATCAGGACTCTGGGGTGCCAATACATGTGCGGAAATGATTCCTCATGCTTCCTGAACCACTCTTTCACTACTTGATTCAGGTTGACAGCTCACTTCATTTAATTAGCATATAATGTTGCTGGGAATCTACCTGACCATCTGAAGCAACAATGCCACTGTGATTGCATGCCGTAATCGAGGCTAAAGGCGCTCCAATAAAATATTACAGTGCATAACTGTTTTTGGCCCAGCAGTGTATTTCATATGATTGCCTAGACTGCTGGAGAGCAGTGGATACTGATAAGACTGAATGTAATGGACAATGAACCATAAAAACAGTTTGAAGTGAGACAGAAAAAATGAGGAGCTATGTGTGCCTCTGCCCAGAATAGTTGGGCGACAGCTTTATCCCATCTTCAAAGAGAGATGAAAGGTGGTTTAGGGAGAGCTTTCCTTAGACATCACTACTTTGGTGTTTTGGCAACAGGGAAAAGAATAGTAAAAGAAATCTCAAACCCCTGCTGAAGGCAAATCCTTATACAACACACGCACCGAGAGAGAGAGAGAGAAAGAGAGAGAGAGAGAGAGAGAGAGAGATCCCTGAAGTCAGTTTTCAGTATAACTCTGTGGTAAACAGTTTAAGTCGAACAACATTCAATACTTTTAAAAAGGCCAACACTAATCTGCTGTTGTGTTTTGCCTACAGGCGAATCAACCTTTGCATACTAATCTAACTTTGGTGGGTGATGCACACTCGCAATAGTTTCATCTGCAAGTTCACAGCAAAAGAAAACAAAGAAATTGACTTGAGGAAAAGGCGGGTTCAAAGAGTCGAATAGTTCATGAAGAAGGAAAGTGATTAGACAAGGAAAAAAAAAAACAGGATGCAAAATGTGTTACAAATCCATGCACTGCAAATCAGACTGTGAACATCCTGACGAAGACTCTTGCATGATTCAGAAGTGCTTGGGATGATGAACTTGCTTCTTTCATCTTGTTTTCTGTAGCAAAATATTGAAGGAGGCGGACAGAATTTTGCTGAGATTCACTGATCAGCCATAACATTAACACCACCTGACTGGTCTGTAGCAAGGCAGCCACACATACAGCAAGCAGCAATGCACTGTCTTCTGACTCCTTTCTATCATAGACAGCTTTAACAGGTTCAGTAGTTCGCGCTGCAGTAGCTCTTGTGTGAGACCAGCCCAATCGTACTACTTGTTGTTCTTCCTTGGACAATCTTTGGTAGGTACATAGCACTGCATACCAGGAACACCTGACAAGACGTTCCATGTTGGAGATGAATTAAAACAGTTGTTTAGCCATCAGGCACAATTTGATTGTCAAAGTCACTCAGATCCCTACGCTTGCCCATTTTTTCCGGCTTCCAACACATTAACTTCAAGAACTGACTGTTCGCTTTCTCCCTAATACATCCTACACCTCGACAAGTTGTGTGGGGCCGGTGGTGTAGTGGTTAGGGTGCTGCGCTCATGATTGAAAGGTCATGGGCTCAAATCTCCGTTAGAACCCCATCGTGCTAAGACCTCATCCACGAGGAATTTAACTCCTTGTTGCGTCATGCTAATGAAACCGGGGCCTGATGAGCCAGTAGGCTCAGGTGTAAAAGGTTACCTTTACCTTGGCAAGTGCCAATGTAACAAGAAAAACAATGCAGCCAAGGGTTAAGGGCCTAGCTGAAGGAGCCAAAGGTGGAAGATTGGTGGTACTGGGGCTGGAATCCCAGACCTTCTGATCAGTAACCCTGAACCTTAACCATTGAGCCACCACTGTCACTTCATCTGTAAGTGTTCATAATGTTTTTAATTTTATGGCTCGTTGGTGTAAGTGAGAGATCATTTGGACACACCGTCTAATCCAGTTAGGGTGAGTGTCCAAACATTTTACTGGTGACAGAAAGATAAAAGGAAAGAAAGATACTCATACATACTTTAGTATCATCTCCTGACCCTTGGTGAGCTTCCAGCTTGATGTTCGTTACCGGCAGGTTGCGCTGGCGTTCATACCTCCATCTTTCCATCATTCTCTGCTGCATTTCCAGCTTCTCCCTCTCTCTCTCCACACTCCGCTGTCCCTCCCTCAGCCTCTCCAGACTCTGTTGGTACTCCTGCTGCTGCTCTTTCAGCTCCTCGCGTTGGCGCTGCAGCCTCTGCGCCTCCTCATTGCACTGTTGCTCCCGCTGTGCCAGCTCGCTTTCCCTTTCTTCATAACGCAGCTGCTGCGCCTGGCACTCGCGTGTCCACCGCTGCCGTTCCCGAGCCGCCCGGGCCAACTCCTGCCGCCGACGCTCTGCCTCTCGCTGCCGTTCCTGCTCCTGCAGGGAACCCTGGGAGAGCCGTTGGTGGGCAGAACTCGAGAGGAGGAGGAGAAGGAGACGGCGCACTTCATAGCGGCTGTCCTGGATGGCAACCATGGCCTGAAAATAATGATAACAAGTGGTATTAAGTATTGAAAAACTGTGAACAGACATAAACAACAAACATTTAATGTACTTTGGATAATAACGGCAGCTGAGCAGAAATTGTGGCAGTTTATGTAACAGGTATATGACATAGTAAAGTCAGTAATGACTGAACTCTTGATCTTTGGAGATGTACTTCTCTATAGGTCAGGTACTACCCAGTGGTAGTACCTGACCTATAGAGAAGTACATCTCCAAAGATGGTCAACGCTTAGTCATTGAATATTCATTTTAGTAACATCCACCATGCATTTTTTGTATATACAACATGGACACAAACAAAAAAGCACACAAAAACAATATCTTCAAAGGAATTTTTTTGAAAAATCATGACACACAGTCGAGCTCCCAGCATAGCCAGGTGCAGAGCCTAAGAGCTGTGTAATGGCATCTCTTTAAACCCTTTTGGTAGTATTATGCAGAATCACAGTGAAGGCAAACTACAAGATTTTTTTAATAGTTTATATTATCATATTTTAACCATAACAAAGACGGGTGAGGTGAGCTCTGCACTTTGAGCTGTTACTAAATGCTAGAGTGTTAAGCCTACTCAGTTTGTGTTTAGTACATACTGTATGGACACATGAGAAAACTGGCTCCGTAAAGGTGTGTTGACAGAATAATTTAACATTTTAGTACAAACTACAAGAAAAAAACAGACAAAAACTATAAGTTTATATTTACATATTTTAACTGTGACAGAGACTGTTCAGGTTGGCTGTGCTCTTTAAGAGGAGTTAATGGAGGAGAGCTATGTCTGTGCTTTGGAGCTAACAGAAATGCATTCTCATTCAGAGTTTAGCCTACGTAAGAAAAATAGCTCTGTAAAGGTGTTTACACACTAATTTGAGTTTATTTTTAAATATATGACCAGGAAATAAATGAAAAACAACTAAAACAAGATGTTTCTGGCTTACTTTTCCATTTTAAAATGTGATAATGCTGATGCTGACTGAGCGACTGTCCACGAAAAAAAAATATTTGGGTTTAGCACTGTGATTCAAGCATTATCCACTCGGAATAATGATTTTTAATCCCAAGATAGCAGACCAATCAGACTGCACTATTCCTGTGTAGAACATACTAATCTTATTTAAATCAAGTGCTTAAAGTGTAAGCATACAACACACAAGCAAGTAAGCAAGTCAACTGAAATATGTTAGTTTGTGTTTATGTCTTGGTGAACGCTATATATCAACACAGAAAGACAAATTCAAACAGTTGTTGATGTGACCTTTTACAAAAAAAAAATAATAATAAAATTAATAAATATTTGCCAAAATATTTTATTTTGGTTAACAAGGTTAAAGTAAGGTTGACTTAGACTTGGGCAAAGCACTGATTAGCTTTTTTAGTAATTAAATCAGTGAAAAGTCCTCATAATGGTATTAAAACTTGAACAGAGAATGAACATTTTTGAGTCACTGTAATTACTGATTGTGTGCATGTGTCATCACCTGCAAACTGTACAGCAGCTGAGTCAAACTCTGGACACTCTGACACACCTGGACACAAACACACAAATAAAAACAGTGAACATATTAAAAGGAAAAAAAAAAAATCATACTAACAGGTTTGTGTATGAAGACTCTGGGCGATTTATATTGAAAGACATACTCAGCTTCCTAGATGTGTATATATAACATAAACCATTTGCATTTACACATTTATGAACCACTCAATTTTGGTACATACAGAAATTTAGTATTATGTTTATGTCTAATTCAGTAAACTCTATTCTCAACACACATTCCCCGTTTTCAATCACAGGGGTGTTTAGCTGGTACACAGCGCCATCTGGTGTTCCTAGTCTGTTTATCTTATATCATCATCCCAAAACTGAACAATGTTTTTATTTCTTTTTCTTGTTTCCCTTTTAAACTTGCTCACACAATCTTTTCCTGACACACTGGACCTAGTATTGCTTATAACATTCATGCATGCATTAACCCTAAGCGCCATATTCGGCACATTTTTTGCCTGATTTTTTCCTATAAATATTTTTTTAAAACACCAAATAAAATTGTAATATGTAGTCCACCCTGATTTTAGTTTACATGTAGGACCAGGGCTTTTCTTCTGGCCTTCCATGTGATCTCAAACCAGGTTAAGGTCAGGGTTAATGTTAACCCAATTTAAGATCCCATGGAACCTTCTTGCCTGACATCAGCTGGGACTGGCTCCAGTTTCCCCGCGACTCTAACAGGATAAACGGTATGGATAATGAATGAGTGAACTTCAATTACAAGTCGATCACAACCAACTTAAAATTCATCAGATTCATCCAGATGACCATAAACAGATTCGTCTATCCATTATATTTATTGTAAACCAGTATGCTCAAAATACATTTTCTCTCAACCTCTTCAGGCTAATATTTGGTGGAATCATGTTTAACTGCTGTAACAGCTCTGGGGTGAGTTCCTACTCGCTCTGCCCGGGATCCAGGTTGGATCCTGTTTGTTAACTGAAACTTTGAACTAGCTGCACAGACTCACACTGGGATTCAGATGCAGACTTTGGCTTGACCTGTACAACAACATTCACATGGTGTTGTTATGGTCTTGTGTTCAGGCCCACTCTCCTACTGAAAAGTGAAAAGGTTCTCCCAAGCTCAGTTTTCTTGAAATGTCCTAATTGAGAAGAAACCCAGTTTTGAGCAACAAAAGTGTCCACAGAGCCTGATGCTGCCACCACCATATAACATATCTGTTTGTTTTCAAACAGATCTGATAAAGTCTAGAAGGGTTGAATACTTCTGCAACCATCCAGACCAGAGCCAGTGACCATAATGTGCTATTTAAATTAATTTAATTCCTCTACACATGCACTTTATGCCTGAAACAGACAAAATGAACACAACACCACACAATATTATGACAAGAAGACAGTAGTTTAACTTTAAAATGGTTAATCGGGTAAAACGGCAAACCCTCAGTGGAGCACGGCACTCTGCCTCGTATATTAGTTGCAAAAGTGCAGACAACAAAAGGAAATCTCATTAAACATAAGAATGGTCTTTCTTTCTTTACGCATGGGTCAGCACACCTTATCAGTGTAATAGATCGCAGAGCACCATCAGAGGCACGGATTCTAGCAGGAAAGGAAGAGATTGGAGGAAGGTCTAATTATCACTGTTCATTTTTAATGAAACTGTTCCCCAGAGGCAGTGAAATGGACTCTCTCCTTATTTTGAGCACATTAATGTTTCATAATATTAAGGCTGGGATGTGATTTTAGTAGAGAAACCTAAATTATTTATGCTGCTGGGTGAGACTATTAACCATACACTTCGAAGTGGAGGACACTAGCTGCATTAGCTACATATATGTTTCCACAATAGTAAAACACTATTGGGTATACACTATTTTTCTTTTATGCTTTTCTCTAAACCAAGGCTCTCATACAGTAATCTAAAATACTCTGTGCCTGTGCAGATGAACGCACTGTACCTGATCATGCCTATACAGGTGACCACTCTCTCTCCTGTGAACTGCACCTCACACTTTCTTTGAACTCATCAATCTGTGGTGCCTTACCACAATGACTGTCTATATATAAGCCCTAAAAGTTGTGTGTGGCAGCGGGGGTGTGGTCGAGCATGTCTGTGAACGAGAGGTGAGGCCGGGGGGCGGAGTGACTAAGTAGACAAAGCTGCTGTCAATGTGTGTCCCTAATCAATCTGTGTGTTTGTTTCAGTGAGAGGGAGATAAAAGGAGAGGGAGAGGAACAGAGAGCTGGGGATTTGGTTTTTGTTTTCTCCTCTTCCGCAGACGGACGAGCACCCGGCCAAGCTGAGAGGCGTGACAGTCTGGAGAACCGCAGGAAGCCCAAGTAGTGATTCGGTTGTTCTTTTTATTTTTCTGGACTGGAAATATTCAAATGGAGTGCCGTCCAACCCTCAGGAAGCTGTGCCACATTGTGAAATGAAGGGGGGAAATACTGAACAATGCTAGAGTGAGAGCCCAGCAAACACGGGGAGAACACCCGGCGCTCTATCAGTATATCAGTGTATACAAAATCAAAAATAGCCGTTCTATAGAACGTCGTAACCCCTCAGCCAGGACGCCTCAAGCGCACAAACAAAAGCCATCCCCCGTACAAACAGTTTCGGACAACCAATATTTTATTAGCCACCATACACACAGGTTTTGGTCATAGGGAGTGCTTAGGCAAAATTTCAGAACGCTATCATGCATATGAGCCGAGCAATGGCCCGGACAAACTTTATATGTTCAAGGTCACTGTGCCAAGGTCAAAGGTCACAAATGCAAATTAGCTACCCCACGCACAGGTTTAGGTCATAGGAAGTGCCTATGCAAAAGTTCAGAAAGCTATCATGTGCATGAGCCAAGCAATGGGCCGGACAAACTTATTGTTACGCCGCCCAACTGCCAGCCCGCCCGCCCGCCAAGCCAACGACAATACCCCTCCAACCATAACCGGCTGAGGGGTAAAAAGCTAAAGCTTAATATCTACCAAATATATTATGGCTTATAAATTCTCTGAATTATGAGACATCTGGATAGAAGAGAGCCGAGCTAAGTTCCCTTTTAACAGAAATCTTTCATGTTGCTCAATACTCGGTGGATCCAGCAAGTACGTGGATGCCTGTGTAGAAATGGGACAGTCTCATTGACCTCATGTACACCTGGTATCTACAAATCTACTATTACTCTGTTTCTGTGTGTTCATTCTTATTATTAATATACAGGTCCTGTGTGTATCAGCTGAATACTGATTTTAGATTTCGTGTCATGTAGCATACTGCGGCATGCTTCATTATTCTGTCAATTATTTGTTCTCTCTTCACCATGCACACAAGTCGTTATTAAAATCTTTTATTCTCATGTCTGTTTAAACGGTGTGATCACGCTGTGATGTAAACGGTGTATTTTTACCTTAAGGTGCAGCTTGTGATTGTCGGTTACTCCACTCTGATTGCAAAGCTGAAGCTCGAGGGTGTCTTCTCCTCTCCACTCCTCTTCATCATTCCTTACAGTATCCACTGCTCGGGGTTCTTCTTCAGCAGGAACAGGAGAAGGAGAGTGATCAGGAGGAGGTGCCACCGGCTGGGTGGTGGAGTCAGAGGTGTTCTGGTCCTCAGACGCAGGTAGGGGATCTGGGCAATGAAACGACAGTGCTTCTTTCAGACTCTCCGCTGGAAAAAACAAACAGAAAAAAAGACTGCATCAGTCTTTATGATTCATGTATTTATCTTAGCTGGCAAAGGTACGGAAAGGCTAAGCTAGGAAGCCACAGTTCAGGAAGGTGGCAGGTTTAACCTAAGGTCTGAATTAAAGCTTAAAATTCAAGTAATCAGATATTTAACCACATTAAATAAATAGAACTGGGTGACGAGATTTTCCCTCAAAAAACTACAGGAAGTTCATTCATTCATTCGCTGAACCGCTTAATCCTTTTTGGGTCGAGGGCAAGGTGGAGCCTATCTCACTCTGGGTGAAGGCAGACTACACCCTGAACAGCTCACCGGTCCATCACAGGGCCAACACACAAACACAACCATTCACACTCACACCTAGGGGCAATTTGGTGCAGCTAATTATCCTAATTTGGAAGTGGACTGTGGGAGGAAACTGGAGCACCCAGAGGAAACCCACACAAGCATAGGGAGATCATGCAAAAAAAACAACCTTGCCAAGACCAGGACTTCAACCAAGGACCTTCTTGTTGTGAGGCGGTAACCACTAGGCCACCGTGCCTCCTCTCAAAGAATTCAGTTATCTAATTTATATTTCATGAAAAACAGATAGATAATCACACACACGGCCGAGTAACCCGAAAAAAAAAAAGTCACAGCAGGGTTAAATAAATCCACCACTTACACTATATTATTTTTCTTAATTCAGAAATCAGTTTTCCCAAAATAGATAATAATATTTTACACTAGATAATCTCAGAAAGCTTTTTATTAAAAGCAGTGAAGGAACTAATGCATAATGTTAGGCACTGTTGCTTCAGTTGGTCGAGTAGAGGCTCAGCAACATAATGTGGCAATGAAATAAAGTCAGCTGAAGACCTTAATGAACGGAATGACCAATTTATCCTTAAAACATTTCAATTTCCCAAAATGGATTAATCTATAATAAAAATTTCATTTTTCCGCTCAACAATTACATGATAACAGTTAGCGTATTTTGCACACTAGAGTATCTCACCCTCTTTAAGTGCAGCGTTGAGCAGGACGGCAGCATTAGGGAGTTCATCTGTGTTCGGGTGCACCAGCAGCTTTGGTTCGGGGCTGATGTCTCTGTGGCCCACCATGGCTGCGAGCTCAGCATAGATATGGAGTTTCTCCTCCAGGCTGGAGCAGATCAGCTGGTCATGACCGCAGAGAGACTCTGCCAAGTACACATGAAGCAGAATTTTAGAAATAGATTCCAGGCTGCTTCTCTAGCATGATAAATGATTCACAAACAAACATCAAGAACAGAATTTTTTTAATCAGTGATCGTACTTAAATGGCTCAACATGTACATGACCACAGTTGTGTCAGTTCTGTTTAGTGCATCACCTTGTAGCTTCTGAAGTTTGCGGTTCTTGGCCTCTGCTGCTCTCCGCTCTTCTTCTGACTCACTTGCAGTGTCTTCCTCCTTCTCATGGCAACTGAAAAACAGAAAAGTATAAACTCAGATTAGATACAGTGTGAAATCTGAGCTATCCACACCCACAAATGGACCATATAATAATAATAACAACAACAACAACAACAATAATAATAATAATAGGCTCCCGAGTGGCGCATCGACAAGATGTGTGACTATCAACCTAGAGATCGCAAGATCGAATCCAGGTTGATGCCACAGCCATCCCTTACCAGGAGTCCATGAGAGCTAACTGGCCGAGCTCTCACGGGAGGGAGGGACGGCATACGCTCCCTCCCCGTCACTCACAGCGATCACCAGCCAGTCATGGGCGTCTGTGAGCTCATTCATATGAGGGGCAGGTAGCACTTTCCCTCCGAGTGTGTTAGGCTGCCCCCAAATATGCATGCGCAGCAGTTCAAAAAGAGGTGGGTGGCAGCACTGCATGTCATAGAGGGGGCATATGCATATCCCTGTTTGGTGGTGGTCATGTGATAGGGAAGGCAATATTTGACGGGTGGGAATTGGGAATTTCATTCATTCATTCATTTTCTAAGCCACTTAATCCTAATTAGGGTCATGGGGAGGCTGGCGCCCATCTCAGCCGACCCTGGGCAAAGGCAGAGTACACCTTGAACAGCTCGCCAAACCATTGCAGGGCCAACACACACAACCATTCACACTCACACTCACACCGAGGGGCAATTTGAAACAGCCAATTAACCTACTGTTCATGTTTTTGGACTGTGGGAGGAAACCGGAGTACCCGGAGGAAACCCACGCAAGCACCGGGAGAATATGCAATCTCCACAGAGAAAAGTCCGAGCCCAGGAATTGATAATAATAATAAATTTATACCCACATCACCACTGCTTCTCGGATGAGCCTCATCCAGGCGTTGCGCTCGTCTTTGGTTGCTGCATGCACCTCATACATTTCGGGTCCACTGGAGGAGGCACTGATTAGGAACATGCCCCTCTCCTCATTCGCCACCTCCCGCACTATCAACTTTTGCAGGGAGATCACTGGACATTTCTGGTCCTGAGAGAATGAGAAGCAGTTAAAAACACCTACAGGTAGAACACTGTGTAGGTGTGTAAACAGTGTCACACTTTTATAGGTGACTAATCAAAAGTTACAATTTTCTTTTCAAAATTTGCTGAATAATTTAACTCTCTTATAATTTAAACACAAGTTTATTAAATCAGCCGAAATGCTCTGCAGTGTTTATCTGAATAATAAAAACGATGAAAACATACAACAGCAGCAAAGATGTATTTTTGGTCTTTCTCCTGGAGGAGGACCAGCAGATCAGTCAGCAGGAGGGCCAGCACATCTACAGATAAATATAAACACATGATAGACAGGGTTAATATAGTTAACAAAAACTAACACCTAAACAAGCTGTAAAAAATTGTTGAAATAATTAAATAAAAACTAAAATAAACAATGCAACAAGAACAACAAAATAGAATCACAGCTTCTAAAATAAGCTTCATTTTCATTCATTTCTTTTTTTCCCTGCAGCGTGGCTGCAATGCCACTTCGAAGGTGAAGCTGAGACAGTAACAGACTAATTCCAAAAGGTGGCAGTAATGTGCAGTTTAACGAAATTATTTTTACACTATAAAAGTAATAAATTCTTCAAAATAAAACTAAACTGTTTGCATGGTTGTAAACGTAACTAAAACTAAACTGGAGAAAAGCCACAAATACTACATAAAAATAAACCAATAAAAAATAACCAATAGAAATATCAAAACTATAATAACTCATAAAAAGACAAACATGTGGGTGGCTTAACTGATCAAGAAGCAGATTTATTTATAAATTGTTTGTAGGAGTATTTACTTACATTACACTAGCACTGTTACCCTGCATTTTATAACTACATCTGCCATGAGGTTAATTTTCACCTCTGTTTGTCTGTTCGGTTGTTAGTGTAACCCATAACTCAAAAACTGATGCATGGATTTTACTGAATTTTGTTTCTAGAGCAGCGTGTGGTTCAAGTAACAGACCGTTACATTTTGTTGGTGAGCTGTGCATTATATCAAGTAAAAAAGAAATAAAAATCCCCAAATCCCGAAAAAAAAACCCCGTTGTTTAACATGGTGCAAAATGTTCAGTAGATGTCCACTAGGGGAAGACATTTTATTATAACTATGCCAAGTTTACAGCTTTAGGCAGATTTTTTCAGGCTAATCAATGCACCTGTGACATAACCCATTTGTGCCTGTTCTCCATTAGCTCCTCTCTAATAATAATAATAATAATAATAATAATAATAATTTAAATAATCATTTAAAATAATATAATGGTTTTCTCTTCAGTGGTGCTTTTATTCTTTTTTATATAAATAACTTTTATACATATTTTATACATTTTGAGCTTTCTTAGAGCTCTATTTGTTTTTATTGTGCATTTTATTTTATTTATTTATGTATGTACTTGGCCACCTTCTTAAGACACTTCTGTCAGTCTGTCTGTCTATCTATCTATCATTGCTAAAGTAGTATGAAGCTGAAGATTGCCAGTACAGCCCTTCAGTGCACTTCACAAAAGGCTTATTAAAATAGATATATAGATATATATATGTGTGTGTGTGTGTGTGTGTGTGTGTGTGTGGGACAGAGTTGTCGATGATCAAAAACAGTTGTATTTTAGAATACTAAGTATTGCTATAACTTTCTCGTGACATTTTTAAGCTGTCCAATCACAATAATTCATCATTGCTCTAATTGGACTAAGTCCTTCTTCTTTATATGATGTTGCACACAAACGCACCAGACCTGTCCTAGGGTACGCAGCAGGTACAGGAACAGACTGACAACAGCTCGCTTATGTGCCACCCTGCCACCACATCTGGATATTATTATTTGAAATCATCAGGATCAAGTGTCACAATAAAGTTTGCCCCATAGTCTTCCTAAAAATTAAAATATTTTTATTTGGAATTTTTATTTCTCCTTCTATGAGTCAAAGACGTGTGTCATATAAAAAGTAGGTCACAGTAGGCAAAAGTTTGTGAGCCCCTGCACTAGACAGAAGGAACAAATGAAAGGTCATGCCAGTAAATCACACACTGTATGCACTGGTTTGCGGCATTCCTTCATTTAGCTGACCTTTGAGTCTGCCAGTCGCGGTCTTCCAAAGCAACGGTCCATGGTGAAGCAGTGTACGGCCATTGGTCATGTCGTGCTTGCGAAAGGCAGTGCCACTCTTCAATCTGGCTAAACTCTTGCTTTCCATGCGGCCAAGTACGTCACTCAGCCACTGACTCTGCTCCCGCTCGCTCACTCGCACATCCACTGCTGAGATCATCTCTCGCACCAGGGACAGAGCCCCGGAGATATCAGCATGCTCCTGTGTGCCCTCTGAGAACCACACAGAAAGAGAAAGGAAAGTAGAGCATGAGAGAGAATACCGGTGCTGGAACCAATACAGAGAGTCTCAAACAATCCACTGTATATGACGCAACTGTGTAGCGTACAATGTTATGTACGGAGTACATATGTTAGACGGAGTGTCTGTAGAGAGCTACCTTCTGTGTACTGCAGTATCCTCTCTAAAAGCACTGGATACTTTGTAATCCGCTGCGTCACTAACAAAATGCATTCTGGGATCTCTCGCCTCTTTACCAGAGAGTTGCTGCTCTGTTGCTGTAAAGAAAACAGGACACAAAGGGTTAAAGTGTACATATCATGCTACAAAAATACAAATGAGGAGGGATTAGAGCACAAATGAAACCTGCTTTTTCTTGGTAATGAAGCCGTGACGTACAGCTCACACACTCACTTTAATGAAGAGCTGAAATCGTTTGTTCTGTTGCTGAAGCTCTTTGAAGAAGCTGACGGCTTCGTTGTGGCGGCTGCAGAACTCCCCGTAGATCCGCTTCATGTTCTCAGCATTCTCCTGAGAGAACTAAACAAACACACACAAAAAAAAGAATAATGATAATAGTATTGGATCGCAAGACGACAACAGCTCATGAGATTAACTCATCATTCATTCATTCATTTTCTGAACCGCTTATTCCTAATTAGGGTCGCGGGGAGGCTGGCGCCCATCTCAGC
>JBCNYH010000005.1:24409081-24428142 GCA_039654325.1 Tandanus tandanus | reverse complement strand
AAACACTACGCATCGTTGTTGCTCGGATTATAACTGTGGTAATTTAACACACACACACACACACACACACACACACACACACACACACGTCATGCTGCTGCACTGTTGGCCGACTGTCATGACGCAGCACTCGTGCTTAAAATATAAAATAGCATTTAACATGTTTAAATAAAGCTGTGCTGAGATGTTGAGAAGCAAAGAAAAATGTATAGAACCCCATAAGGAAGGAATGGATTTTATGGGCACAAATTAGGGGAAAGGAAAGTACACACTGAAGAGGTATACTGGAGTCGGAGAAAGCTGGATAAACAGTAAACATGTGTATCCTGGTTTTAAACCGCCAACTAATACAAGTCTCTTACTGTGTGCGAGTGAGTGAGAGAGAGAGAGAGAGAGAGAGAGCGAGTGAGAGTGTTTGAAGTCTGGCCTGTTGTCTGGCTGGCTAATGCAAAGGAAATCCTGTTCATCCACGGGGAATTTCCTTAATCATGCTGCCAGGGACTCTGCCACATAAATACAAAGTATTTCTACATAAAGTGTACAAAACAGTGTGTATATGCAAAGGCCTGTATGTCCAGACAAATGCATCACATCCTCACCATCTCTGCCTTTGCACAACTACACAAGACGCACATACAATACAGTACAGTACAGGCCACTCACATGCTTGCCAGCAACAACATGCTATTTGGTGAAATGAATTAAATGCACAGAACAGATTTACTAGCTCAGCTCTGAAAGGGTGCATGCTAGTTCTGAGGTTTTCAACAACAACAACGGAACAGTCTGATCTTGACGTCAGTGAAATAGATCCTCCTCTTCACAAAAACAAACCGCCTCATACTGAGGTGTCCAGGCCAACAGCACATTCGTCAATAAATCAAAGACCTGCGCAACAAAGAGGAACACGGGTCAAGGTGTACCAAGCACTTCTCAGCGTGGACAACATGTTCATACTTGCGTGTGAGAGAAAATCAATACGTTATCCAAAATGAACTTGTTCCAAGCTAATACTGATAGGATCTTAGTTTCAGTTAAAAAAAGACAACACTGATTAAAATGAGCGTACAGCATTCACTCTTTGATCCTTAGTACCTGCCTGGTCAGGGTCACAAAGGAATAAATTATGCTAACACATAAAATACCAATTTTTAAACAAGTTTTCTTTGGAATAGAACCAGCAAAATCTGTTAGAAAATATTGCTGGCGAGTAGAAACAAAAACAACTAGAGTGCAGGGTTCTTCCCCCATGCAGCATGGGTAATGCAGGAAACAATCCCTATAAGGGTACAGGTTTTAACCACCCATGTGCTCATCTTATGATACGCAAGTCCTTATTAGTGTTCCATAATAACAGCATTTCTATCGGCACCCCTTAAAAGTTATGAGTATTCAAAATCCTATGACCTTGTTTTGACCTTTCAAAGTCACTCAAGGTGAAAGGTAAATGTCTTAGTTAAAAGTCCATACATGGTTTCCTACTAGTGTTCAATAGTAATGGTGTGTCTATCGGCACTCGTTTCAAAGTTATGAGGGCTCAAAAAACCTTGACCTTGACTTGACATTAACCTTGAAGGTTACTCAAGGTGAACGGTAATTGCATCAATTGAAAGTGTGCATATTGTCTTCTATCTGTCCCTTATTGCATCTGTGGGTATGTGTCAGTTTGTTTTTGAGATATAAGCAATTTCAATTTGTGACCTTGATCTGACCTTGGACTTTGACCTATTCTAAATGACGATATTAAAATCAAATAATCTCTGGGACTCAGGTAGGGTAGTGTCCCCACCAAGTTTGGTAAAAATCTGTGCATGGATGTGGTCAGGATTTTGCTCATGGCCAAACTGACTCACAAACACCAGTGATTACAATACTTCAGTTTCGGGTGACAGAAATAACAGGCGCACAGCATCGGAGTGGCGCAAGAGGAAAATGTTCACCCCATCAGTCAGTGACAGGATCCTGATGATAGGGTGAACATTTTTGAGATCTCAAGAGAGCACAATTCACCGGGCTCCCTAACAGAGAGCTACGGCATATTCTCTCTTTCCTGTCAATCACAGCGACACTAACCAAACAGATGAGCATCTGTGAACTCATGCATACAAAGGCGGGCATATAGTGGTCTCCTCTGAGTGTGTTGCGCCACCCCTGACATTGCACTGTTGAAAATAAGGCAGTTGGCTGAGACTACATGACTTGGAGAAAGCAGACGAACCCGTTTAACCCTTCCTGGTTGGTAGATGCTTTGGGGTAGGGATGTCTGATGATCTACTTTAGGTTTAAATCTTGATACAGATAATATTTAAAGTGGTACACACACAAAGCATGATACGCCTGGTGCAAATAACCACAATATATTACACTAAGCAACAAAACATGTTACATTAAGAGTAAGAGTGGAACAGTGGTACAACGGGTAATATTGCTACCACACACCATCTGGCATCAGGTTACTGACTAGCATATTCATTGTTATTTCCTTGAGCTGTTTTTCCAAAAATCCTGCAAAGTGGGCGTGTCCAATGTTATGTTTTGACTGGATAGAAAACAGCACAAAGGAAAAACAGCAACCTGAGAACCTGATGACCTGGTTTTATGATAATTACCCTTCAGGTTCAGGTGAGCAATTAAGAGTTTGTCCGTGGAGAATTTGAAACCCACCCCCTTTCGTTACCTGGTTTCGTCCTCCGTTTCAGAATCCTCATTTTAGGAAAAGAAGGCCAGGAGTAGTTAAAAGGAGAATCTGAATCCGAATCCATGCTGATTCTTTCTTTCTTTCTTTCTTTTTTTTTTTTTTTGCTTAATTTTTTTCTGTTCAGGGGGAAAATCCTCCAAAAAGCTTCCACAGGACTGAGAAAAAAATCCTCAAGCACAATTCCAGAGACTGGAGGTGAAAGCAAGTGAAGGCACTGATGACCAAATGTCTGTAAGAAGGTGGGCCCCTTCGCCACCCTGTACTTTTTTTTTTTTTTAATTAAGGTATCCTGAAGAATCCGCAAGGTCAGCCAAGGTTTAGGAATCATTAACCGGCCAATGCTAATGAAGTCCCAGGAGGGTCTGTAGACACGCAGGGGGCAAGAAGACTCAAATTCCACCACACAAACACTTCATCACACAGTTGTGTTAAATATCTACCTGAAGCTCCCACTGGAATAAACAAAAAACGTAATGGAAGCGCATGACGTTAGCTTTCAACAGTAAACAAAAAAGTACGAAGTGCAACTACTCTCGAGCCATTTACTGAGCATAAGTACATCGATCCTCCTCCGTCCAAATGATCTGCAGAGTACACCGTCTTCAAATGGCTCGGTGGAGGCGATGAGAATCGCAGATAAACACACTTTACAGTAACTCGTACAGCAGACACTTGATAACCGTCAGTAAGTGAAAACTCAGTTTATGTGCATGCACGCTGCAAACTCAGCCCTCGGCCTCCTGATGGGCCAAAATCAACAGGCTAATAGCTCAGACAGACCCGGAGACCAACATGCTGAAAGAAGATTACAGCCATGTGTGTATATATGTGTGTGTGTGAGAGAAAAAGAGAGAGAGAGAGAGAGAGAGAGAGAGAGAGAGAGAGAGTTTGGATAGTTTTCTCTGCATGTGGCGGACTTCCTGTCTCTGCTGAAAAGCCGCACGCTTTGCCATGCATATGTATGAGTGCTCTGGATGAGTGAAGCTATAACTGTGTGTGGACAGTGTGGACGCCAATCCTCAGCGCTGAAATGTCTGTGTGTCTTGATCACAATCCAGATCAATAGATGAGATCAGTGTCTGAAAATGAGCAGAAATGTCTCCTGAGGAAGAGCACAGCTCCATGGGAGGAAGTGAGACACGTGGACGGTGGCTGGAAGCGTGTGTAGAGCTTCTGTGCAAAAATTCTTCTGCAAAGTTTTTCTCCAGACGTCTGACTCGGGTTATGACTCCGGTTTTTTGTTTGTCTTGTTCAGGTCTTGAGCATTTTATCCTCGCGCTCTCTTCTCTCTTTTGAGATGTGCATGTTGCGAGTGGCTGGAAGTGTGCGTGCTGGAACTCCGGTGCAAATGTCCTCCAGCAGACGTCTGCCCTGGGTTTTAAATCCTCTCTTTCTTTGAAGATGTCTTCATGGTGTAAGCTCTGCTGAGCAACGTAGGGACTCCAGTGAAGTCATGACAGTTTTATTCTCTCTCCTCCCTTAGCCCCTCTCCCCCACCCACACCCCCCACACCCCTTTCTCTGTTCATGGATTGCCTTTTTATGTGGTGCCAAATACTGCCCTAATAACAAAACATTAAAAGGTACAAGACAGAGATACCACTTACAGAAACCAAGACAGCAAGAGTAATGAAGGTGTGTGTGTGTGTGTGTGTGTGTGTGTGTGTGTGTGTGTGTGTGTGTGTGTGTGTGTGTGTGTGTGTGTGTGTAAATTTACAACTTTTCTCAGTAAGATACAAGCGTACCCCCTCATTCATTCTTACACCCGTGACCCTGACAACTTAAAGGAAGTATCTTACATTGCCACGGTGACAAACTCCTCCTACTCAGCATCCTCCTCCTCCTCTGTCCAGTTTGTGGTGTGTGTCAGTATGGCAAAGACTGTCTGTGTGTGTAAAAATGTATTTTATTTTACCACAGAATCTCTTGAGCATGCCAATGGATGAGACAGCCACCCCCGCCACCAACAAAAACAATGACGGAAACAATAAAAATAATGTAATATTATTATTATTATTATTATTACTGTACAAAGCTCATATTTATTTTTATGAAGACCAAACAGACCACGGTCCAGCCGTTTTGGATTCTGTAAGCTCCTACATCCAAGGTTCATGAATACCAATTTTTTTTAGCCCAGGTCAAAGTTCACCTCGACAAAGTTGGCGCAAAGCAAAAGTAAGCGAAACCATACCCGAACAGTGTTTGCTATTCCACTGGCTGATTTTTATTCGCCTCCTTTCTGACTGCTGCTTTGGCTGAAAGAAAAAAAAAACATGTTCAGGCGTCTCTTGTATCTCCATGGAAAGGGGTTAAAAAAAAAAAAATCAGATGTGTTCCACAGTGCGCTACAATAGTATTCTGTCTAGGCAATAGAGCAGTCCGGCTTAAACTGAGAAAGTAGATGGCACTGTAAAAGGGAAACGATGAAACATGTCTACATATTCAGTAACAAGAAACAGAACAGATCCTTTTAAATGTCAGCTATTATGCAAGCCCAACCCTCTGAACTCATGAACATTCCTGTCTATTGAACAGTTAAGAGGTTTGAACATGAATCAACAGGAATAGCTCTAAATCCATGGATCTTCTCAATGTCGGGTCAAAACAGTGTCATTAACACAGATCTAACTAACCAATGGACAAGAAAATGGAGATCTTCCAAAAAGCCAAAGCATATGAATTACTTGTGCAATGCTCTGTAGATGAACTGCTGCATGTGTAACAGCAACCGTGAAATCTCTCTTAATACCATAAAAAACAAAAATGTCTAAGGCCAACAATGATCAAAATCAAATATTACAAGCCTATTTGGAATAGATTATTTTGACATGGACAGGTACAAAAATCTTTGGGACATCACTTCAAAATCCATCAGTTTGTGGTGTACATGCATCTGGAAGGATTGTGCTCTTTTCTGTAAACTTGTTAACCCTAGTTACCACACTCTCAATGAAAGCACTTCCACAGGAATACGTGTATCCCAATCCCTGCTCATTCATGCAATTATCCTATCAGCCAATTATGTGGCAGCAGCGCACTGCATACAGTAGTCTCACATACCTGTTCTTGACCACAGTGGAGTCCATTTGTACATAAAAACATTACAGTTCAGTTGTTAAAAATAGGAATTGAAAATTTTATTTTATTGAACCAACGGAAAAGCAAAGCTAATTCCAGGTTTTTGAACTGCTGTTGATTCATAACTGAAGTGGTTTGAGTAACTACTGGCAGTTTACATCATATCCCACCCTGAGACAAGACAGATGTGGCCATTATCCCAGCACTGAGAAAGCCTTTTGATTATTAAACTATGAAGGAGTCCAAAAGAACCCACTGTTATCATGTGCAGAGACATCTGCAGAACATTGGCTGAAGAGTCAGAAAGTAAAGCAGGAGAGGGTGAAAATCTTCAAAGAAGAAGTCCCTGCTTGCACTCAGCACTGATAAAGTCTGTTCTTAACCATTACATTATGATGTGCTTTTGTTGAGGTACACATGCTACTTCTGAGATACCAGTGATCCTGAGCCTTCTGCTTTACGAACATTAAGGTGTGCTACACCTGGTTAAAGTTTTTTCATCTTAGAAGCCCCTCGCTCCTGCTGATGATGTTCCATTTGGACCTAAATATATACTTAGAAACTGTGAAGACTGTGACTTTCCACTGCTGGTAACATGAACTCTTATTTGAGTGATTTAGGAATACAAATACCATTACAGCTATAAGATAACCAGCGAAACTTCAGGTTAAACTATAGTGAAGTTTCTGCTAAACTGTTCGTATTGTTATCTGGCGTCACCCAAATGACGATGAGTTTCCCTTTTGAGTCTGTTTCCTCTCAAGGTTTTTCCTCATGTGGTCTTTTTGCCACTGTTGCCACAGGCTTGCTAATGAGGGATGTATAGGAGTTATAAAGAAATGTTTTAAATCATAAGTTTAAATTATTTACCAAGTTGGTTTACCATTTAAAGCTGCATGGTGACAATATTAATGGACCTTTCCCCTCACAGCACTAAGCTCCGCCCCAACCGGGTACAGTTCCGAATGTCCCACAACAGCTGCTTTTTAGCATGGATTACACAGAGACACTCTTTTGGGTATTCTTGCAGGTTGTTGTTAGCTTTCCAGAGAGGCAGCAATCATTTTACTCAGTTCCGATTGAAATGCAGAAGGACAGACTGGTGGAATCTTACTGCATATGCAAAGCAGGGCGAGTAGTATTTTTTATTAAATATTTGTAAAAATTTAGTGTACTACCTCCACTGTAAAGGTTATAGATTTACTCAAAATCATTTACTGAATAAACAAACATGGTGGCTGACAAGGCATATATATATATATATATATATATATATACACACACACACACACACACACACACATATATATTTCATTTCCCCGTGTATGGGTCTTCATTAATTCATCATATGTACTTTAACTGGTTTTCAGCTTTGAAAAAAAGGATAAATCGAGCTCACAGGAGCGTTTCAGGATACCTTTGGTCAAAATTGCACGTTCCCCAAATGCATCTAAGAACCATTTTAGCCATAGAAGTGAACAGATTCCAAAGAGACGTATGTATTAGCCTACATGTGTTTGTGATATAAAGTCACTACCAGGGTTGGCGGGTGCTTAAGAAAATAAGGCGTTTTGATTTATTTAAAATTCTATGCGTGGGAAAAGTCTAATTGTAAAAAGTGCTAAACAAATAGAATTAAATTGAACTGAATTGAAAAAAATAAGCATACAAACAATAATAATAACAGTATGGATAGGAGAAGTGATTAGTTTGATGTGGCTAACTAAGATCTTAATTCCATAACGCTAAAATGCAACGAAATAATTGGCTTTTGTTCCAAATTTTTGTCAAGTGATTATAGCTCCACGTTGTCAATAGATTTCTCGTGTCCAATTTAATACATAGTATCCTCAAAATACAAAATAAATTAATAAATAAATCCTCAAAGTTGCCTTCTATTGCTTTTACCTCGTCCTGAAGGGTCTTTAATGTAAATTTAATGAGCTCTAGGAGCAGAAATGGTATATAGGATGGAACATAATATTGACTTATTTTGCAAGGCAAGAAAGAGTCATTTATATCTACACAGTTCTTCATGCTTCATCACAATGTCTCTACAGAGCCTAGAATGGACAATCCTCTAGGGTGTGTCTTCTGCTTTTTACGCTTTTAAAATTGACAACAAGAATCTGGAAGGAAGTGATGAAAGGAAGACAAAATAAATAAATTGATCCATCAGGTAACTTGGCAAACAGGTTTGACTGTTCAAAATTCAGAAATGTATTATTATTATAGGATTATACGTATTATTCAGCATGAGTAAAGGGAGGAACTTATAAGGATGTTATGAGCAACAGATGGCCATATGGATGAAAAAGGAAGGGCATTTAGCCATCTAACTGAATCCTATATAGTGAAGCTTTAATTCAGAAAATGTGTTTGTCTGAATATTTTTGGAGTAATTAAAAGGGCTGTGTCATGGTTGATTGAAGAACATCACCGAAAGAACAATAATGGTGATATCAAGCAAAACTGCCATTTATGTAAATGAAAACTTAGTTTATGAAGGCAAACAGAAATTCATTTGATTCAAACAACCAATTAACTAGGACTTCGCAGCTATTTTTATCTCTGAAAACGGTTCAGCCTCGCAAAGATTTCAACAAGTTCATGCTGCAATTCCTTCCCATTCACTTTATGCCAGGTTCAAGTTCAAGGGCTATTTAACAAATATAGACTAGCATTTTGGATAGCATACCTGAGTACATTAAAATCTCCAGTTGCTGTAATATGAGTCCTTTATGTATACAATAAAAATCTTATTTTAGCTGCTTTTCAATATGTATCTGTATGGTACTACCAAAACTCTGTGAAGGGTTTAAAGAGACACCCTAACACTGCTCCTAGGCTCGGTGTTGCCGCCTGTGTTGGGAGCTCACCTCCAAAAAATAAATAAATAGATAAATAAATAATCTCTGTTTAGTGTGTTTTTTTGCTTAGGTGCCTGAGTTATAAATACTAAAACAGTTTCCCTCCCAGGCTCCAAGGATGTTGCTAAAATGAATATTCAGCTCGCCTTCAGTGCATTATTGGTATTTATCCCAAGATACTGAGCCAATCAGATCGCACCTTTTCTCATGTAGTATATACTAAAGACTATGTATCCCTATTACACACAAGTATGCATAATATGAAAGGCTTCTTTGAATAAGACAAAGGTCACATTGAATGTAGTCCTAAACATCAACAGTGTATAGACTCTCAAATGTAGTGTGTTCTCCAAGACCACGCTTGGAAATCTTTAGTAGCCTGAAAGCAGATACAATTGGATACCTGAATGATATGTGGTGGGATTCTCTTCGTCTTCATCAAGACAAAGGACAAGCTGTTCTTCAAAAACCTGTTGACAATAAAAACAGAGAGAGAGAGAGAGAGAGAGAGAGAGAGAGATTTCTAACAGCACGTACTATAAATATATTTTTATGGCTTGCAGAAAAGACATCCATTGTTCCATATGGATCCATAAAGATCCATTGTTGCTCTTTAACAATCTAAACAAATGCAGTATTTTATTCTTTAACAAAATAATCTGTATTCCTTACAGTTTTATAGTGTATTTTTTATCCCCATGTACAACAAAACATACTGATTTTTAAATGTAACTAGAAAAAATGTGATGATGAGGTTCACAAAATGTTTGCAAACCAAAAAGATCACACAATTCTTAACTCTGATTGCTTTAAAGCATCTGATCACATGCATACAACCACCCAGACACACCGAGGCACTTACACTCTCCAGCAGAACACAATCCTCTGTGTTGGTGCAGCTGGCGGGACCTACAGGTAAGACATCCATACAACATCAATCCATGAAATGCAGCATCTCCTTGTACATTGTTCAAAATAAACAAAAATAAATACAGATACAGAAAAGGGCCGCATGTGTACCCTTGGATGCTGATAAATACCAGGTACTAAGCATTCAGGTTACAGAGGATACTGATCGTGACAGGCGGAAAAGTCACACAAACACCTTGTGGATCGAAGCCAGCACAGTAAAGCAGCAAATCACTATGGTTACCAATGACAGGAAGTGTGTGTGTTAAGTGCGTCAGGTAACAAACCTAAATCTGCTTAAGGCTTTCTGATGTGTATGGAATCTCTTTCTCACTCATTCTCCCCTTTTTTGCTAGCCAGGTAAACAAATTTCTAATAACGCAAATCATTAAAATACCATCTACTGCTACATTCATCATATTACACAACCAGAATATTCCACGAACACAACATTCAGACTTGGCCTGGGGTTTGAAAGCACATGAGGGTAATTAATGACGATAATTTAGGAAACTGCTTTCGGCTGTGAAATCTGTCTAACTCTTTAAGACAGAGAGACACATTCCCTACAGCCTGTATGTGTAAGTGATGAACTATAATCACACAGATGCTTATGAACAAGTCATTAATAACAGCAACATACCAATACACCTAGGACACAACTGAAAGGAGAATGAGCATTATTATTTGTTCAAAAATATTTTCTCGTTTCAGATTAATTCAAAGTTCTCAACTAATTCTTGGTATTTTTCTCCGAGCCGACTTATTCCATCATTGACGTGGATTGCTGGATAGTGATTACTACACGACTGACATCACACGCCAATGTTCCTCTTTCCTCCCTTCTCCAACTCCTACAGCTAGCAATATTAAAATGGCTTTCAAAGTCTGAAGGAACAGGAAATTAGCAAACTACACAATGAGAAAGACAGCAAAACACAAAGAAAAAAAAGGTAATATGAAATTTCAAACATATCTGGAAGCACGGAATAATAGAAAGAAAAGAACATCAGAGGAAACGTTAGAAAGAAAGACGGAACTCTTTCTTCTTTTTATAGAATTGGGCTTTCGTATGATAGTAAGCAAATATTGAATTAGGCGATGTACGTAAGATATATAGAATTATTGAGTCTTCTGAGACCAAAGGCCTGAAAATACCCTCTGAGACCAAATAATTCTCTACATCATACTTCATATCATTCAATAATTGCTTAGCATCATAAGAAAGCCCAATTCTATAATTGTTTTATTATTCGTTTTAAATATTTTCAAACTAGACAGTCACGTCGCTGTGCTGCACGTACCAGTTGTGCAATAATCAGTGAACTCGGGGCAGCCGTAGCCTAATGGTTAGAAAAGCGGCTTTGGGACTGAAAGGTCGCTGGTTCGATTCCTGAACCAGCAGGAAAAAATGTGTGGCGGTGGGGGAGTGAGCTGCACCTTCCCTTCCTCCACCTTTATGGCTGAAGTGCCCTTGAGCAAGGCACCTAACCCCCAGCTGCTCTCTGGGTACCCCAATGTGTAGCAGCCCACTGCTCCGAGTGTGTGTGCTCACTGTTTATGTGTGTGTGTGCTCACTTTGGATGGGTTAAATGCGGAGGCAATAATTTCCCTTGAGGGATTAATACAGTATTTAAAAAAAAATTTAAAATAAACCTTATCACCATGGCAACGATGCAATTTTTCAGTTATCCCATGATGAAATAAGAAGAATTACTTAATGGCTTTCCACCAAACAGAAACTAAAAAATAATAAAAAGAATTATTCAATCTCATTCCCGCGTTCTCTACCCGTGCTACTTCTCCTGAAGTTCCCTCGGACTCTCTGGACATTCTCCGCATTGTGTTTGTTTTGGTTCGCCCCTCGTGGCAGGTTTACTTTCATATTTATCTGTTTTGAGTTATCCTGTGTTTTGTGGCTTGCGGAGCCCGTGTTCTGTTGGTAATTAATAAAGCCTGTTTTGTTATATTCCCTGTGTCCGGGAGTCGTCATAACACCCAGCCTTAATAACACCCCCCTTAAACGAATTATTCTACATATCCACCTCGCTCCACCTCATTCAATAATTGCTTCATACCCACGTCACAATCTTGAGTTAATGCTTGAATCAAAATAGCAAATAAAAACACACAATTTGTCACCGTCACTGATCCAGAAATCCTAGAAATTCAACAACTGCTGTCCCAGAGAATATAAAGAAAAATACACAATACTTCCCTTGCATTAAAAAAAGCACTGAATGCTGTAATAGAGTATTTTTCGAGCAATGTCAAGCTTTAATATATTCTAAAACAACTATTCGCCTCAGGTTGAGTGAATATTGCGGAATAGACTGAGACGGAATGTCTTGCCAAATAATTGCTATTTAGTAGATGCCATGTTATAAACGGAAATGAACAGGAGATTTTCGTCTTTTTTCCCCGAAACCGTGCCATAACATTTCAGAGGGCATCTGACTGAGGTTTTGGAACAGAGTGGAATTCTGCATGGGGCATTTATGAGTGACCTCATGTGAAGCTTTCAGGACAAATGAACACAAACACTGCTGCATGATTCATTTACAGGCATCCTCAGGAGCTGCATGGTCAAAGTCATGGTAGTTTTAATTATGTTAGTCTGTTTATGTTAGTCTTTTATGCAATTATGCGAGTTTTGGGATCTATAGCAAAGACAAACACAAATAATATTCCTGTAAGTGAATCATCTTAAAACCAATTATGAACTCGAGTGATGCAACAGAGGTCGAGGAGCCATCAGAGCCAGAATTCATACACTATGTTGACACTTCTACCTTGGTGTTGTTCCGAGTCTTTCAGTTTATATATTACATTTTTTTTTTTTTTTAAAGGTCCACCATTCACACTAGCTTCACCGTATATAGTAATTCTGCGTTCCTTCCTTCTGAACCAGCAGTATGTACTCAGAAAAAACTCCATCTGCTCTTCTATACTAGATATGTTTGGAAAACCCTGGAAGAGCAGTCGCACAAAGACTTTTCTGTGTGTGTGTGTGTGTGTGTGTGTGTGTGTGTGTGTGTGTGTGTGTGTGTGTGTGTGAAATAATCATCATCCCACATCCTGCCACAATGTCCTCCTGACTGAGCCAAATTCACCCAGTGTACCCCAACAACCCTGCTTGAGCTAACTCGCAGTGACAAAAAAGGAGGAGGGGTGAATCAGGGAGTACAAGAGCACGAGAAAGAGGTCAGTACACACGCAGCGAGAGAAAGAGCACACATGAGCATTAAAATACCAAAAAATGAAGCATCGAAAGTCCAACAGGGATATAAAGGAAGGGTTAAAAGATGATAACAAATGAGAAAAGCAAGCATAAGAAAGTAACCAGAAATGTTAAAGTGATTAAACCCTGCATACACAGGAAACTTAGCAGTGTGTACTGCCAAGTCTTTCTTGCTCTGGGACGTCTCACATACTTCAATGCTATATCCTGATCCATCTCTGCATCCTAAATGTATTATTATCCTAAATGTATTTGGTCTTTCCAGCCTTGTGCACATCTCATCATGGGCTCCTTTTTGCTCATTCTGTGTTAAACATAATTCTTATGAAAAACCTACTTACATTCTGCTGATCCACTGTAGCTGCCAATTGGCTTTCCCACAGAACTGAATAACTTTACAGACAGTACTGTTCAGAGAGCTACAATGTACAGAATGACACAGAAAAGCAACAACAACAAACTTGTTGGCCATGATACACACACACAAAAAGCTTCCCATGTTTCAAATCAACACACGGCCTCCTCTGCCAAAAGGTTATGATTTCGCCATAATTGGTCTATTTTTAGATCTTATCTAAAGAATAAGAAAAAGAATGACCACGCTGAATACAGGATGTTTAGATGTTGATAAGCTGCTGAAATAAAACTATACAGATTCTGTCTCCATAAGTGTCCAGTGAATATCATTTTTATTACCTCTGTGCTGGCTTATTACTTTTTTGTTTGTTTGTGTGCTCCGAATGTTATGCATGGATTTCAATTACATTTTTTTCCTTGAGTATGGTGTGCTACAAGTAACAAACCATTACATTTTGGAGGTGATCCGTGCACGCCTAATCTCTCTCATTTGTCCCGAAATGTTCATCAGACGTCCACTATGGGAAAACATTTTTATTATGATAATCCATTTGTGCCGGCGGAGGTAACTCGCACTCTAGTGCCCATCTAGTGTATTTGTATTAATCTACAAGAAAAGTGCCAATAAATCTGGAGCTCAAACACCAGAGGAGAATCACTGCCCAGTCCGCTTTTCCTCTTTTTTCAGTTTCATGGCGGCACAAGAAAACCAATAAGGCTGCTGCCTCAGCAATTAAAAAAAAAAAAAGATTTATTATTAATAACAAAACCCCAAAAATAGATACATCGTTCAGACTTGCACAGAATAAAGAACCCAAACTATCTCGGGTAGGCAGACAAACCTTCAACAAGCAAAAAAAAAATCAAGCAATAATGGGAAAACGGAACATGAACTTGTTAAACGGATAATTCGAAATCAGCTAGTAAAAGCTGGTGAAAAGAAAACTCATTGTTAACCGTTCCTGATTTCGCTCCAGACAGTAGTCAGGAAACGCAGGGGAAATTAATTTTTTTACATTCAGGTTTAAGTTGATTCAGCGCTTAAAGGAGATGTGCTACTCTTACAACACCAGCCTCAGACACCTAGCAAAAATAAACCAATCAGGGGCTCTGCCTTAAAACACTGTGCAAATCTATATATTACAGATTACTAAATAATTTGAACAAGTTGTCGATTAATAAACATTGGGATGAACAAATATGCTGGAAATTTAGGAGTTAAATGTAACATGTATGGCTCAGTGACTCACCTTTGTTTGTGTCATCTGTTTGGTTCTGTCTGCTTTTATCTTCCACTTCAGTCAGTCCATCCTCCTACAATACACCATGAATCAGATTTTTTTTAATACTAGATCGTAACGCATGAAGGCCACATGATGAACACGAGCTACAATGACGTGTATATATCCGGAAGAGTATATTATATACATATAGATAGACAGATATAGAATGTGTGTGGTGTGTGTAAGAGAGAGAAAGCCAAGTAACAAACTGAACACCCAGTAATTACATTCATCATTGAGGTCAGTCATATTCTCAAAGGAAACAAGTCATTAGGTGTACAAATGTAACCGACTGGAGAACTGAGTGCACAATGCTGTTTGTAGCTCCTTGAGACTTTCACTACTCTGAAAGATTTGTGATCCTTGGTAACAAACAAATCTAATGAACGGCTCCCAAGCCTGCTAATTATTTCAGTGCAGACATCCTAATGATGATGTACAACTGTGGGACTGTGCAGATGGTGGCGTGAGTGAATCATCAGTGCAGAACACACTCACCTGCACATGGCTTTCTTGAGAGCCTCGTCGTTTCACCCTGTAGAGCTGGATGCTCCTGTGTGGATCAAAATGACTTCGGTGTTCGAGTGTCAGAACGAAGGAACTGGATAGCGGGCACGATCTGAGAAGGTGCGATTCGTCAGCCCAGATTCGTGACATCCATACTGGGCGTTCCTCTCTACAGGCTGAAGGACTGAAAAAAAATGGTTTTTTTAAATAATAATAATTTTTAAAAATCTAATATTAGATTCAGATAATCAGATAATCCATCAGATATAAATAATAAAAGTTCAGCATTTTCCACACACAGGTGATACATGGGAAAGGAGTACGGGTAATTTTGATGAGCTCCTAAGTGTTTTACATCTCCAGTGTATGTGTGTATATACATTATTTATTAAATGGGTTGAACTTTGTTTCTAATTTGGCTGTGACATGTACACAAGGTTAAGGTCAGGGGTCACCACCAACATAGTTTGTATGTTCTATGTCTAGAGCTCAAAATGCAGTACTGTATATGGAAACATGCAACTGGTGTCTCAGGATGACTTAAAGGAGCCGTGTCATAATTTTTTACCAAAGTTCAGTTGCTATAAAGTCATGTACTGTAGATATGCAATAAATGTCAAAAAATTGGTAAATAGCCTTTCAACTTGCAAATGAAAAGGAATTTCAAGTTTTTGAACCTAACAATGAGTGGATGGGAATGAACTGTAATGTGAACATTTTGAAATCTTGCTGGGTTGAACAGTTTTGAAATATCGCTACCTAGTCCTAGTAAATTGGTTATATGAAACAAAAAATTTCGGTTAGCCTTCATTAATCAAATTTGCATTTCTATAAATGGCTGTGTTTCATTTAATGACATCAATAATGTTGTTTAGGCTACTACTGACACAGCCCCTTTAATTTCTTATTTCATTATTAATTACATCAGAATTGAGCCTATAAGCATAAAACAGCAGAGAACACACAAATTTCTGCTCATAGACAAATCTCATATTAAACGGCAAATGTAAAGTGCCAGTATAATCCCTCCAACGAGTTCTGGGTCCACCCTGGGGCCTCCTTCCATTTGGATGTGCCTGTCTATGGGGAGGCGACCAGGAGGCCCGAACCACCTCAACTGACTTCTTTCGATGCGGAGGAGCAGCGGCTCTACCGCGAGTTTCCTCGGATGTCTGGGTTCTATCGTTTTTTATTATTTCTTTCTATAGCAAAAAATTAAACTAGAATGTGACCATGGTACACAGATGCCCCTGTCAGTAGCTAAAGTAAAATAATGGCTATTATCTTTTTAAAATTATTAGAATGGTTCTGTATTCCCATTGTAATATATTACACTAAAATCCAATAATCCTTGAAAAATGTATTGATCAAACACAATTATTTTCCCAAAACTCCATCCCTCTGAATGCACATTATAACTGATCATTTCCCCTTTAAATAAAGTTTTAAAAACTCACTTAGCTAAGGCATTCATGGTTCCTGCATGTCCTCTACTCCGGGCCAGTTCAGCAGGAGTGCGTCCTTCCTCATTAGGCAGTGCTGCCATCTCCAGACCTCCAGAGCGATGAAGGTAGAACAGTGTGAGATGATACAGTCCCAAACGCACAGCTATGTGCAGAGGTGTCTCCATGTGGCGCGGAGCTGAAAAATAAAACAATGACAGAATGTATCAGTATAAAAAATACACACGTTAATAGTTGCAATAGCTTCATTAGCTCTGTAAGGATAAATCTTCTGGCACTGTAGGAAATAAACCCAGTTCATACACAACCCCCTCAGAAAGTATTGGAACAGCAAAGCCAATTCTTTTGTTTTTGCTATACATGTACATCTAGAGGTGTGAAACATCTTGGAAAATGGCACATTTTTCGGCGTCCCTGTTTCACATTTTAAGCCCTTGAAGGTGTGGAAAAATGTAAATGTGTACTTGTGAATAAATCTTTTTTTTGTTTGTTTGTTTGTTTGTTTGTTTTGTTTGTTTAAACACACAATGTCAATTTTATGTGCTTTTTGTTGGAGTAGATCACCCATGTCAATTGAATGTACCTTATTTTTTATTCTTTCCTTTTATTTAGAAATAATTTTACTAAAATGTGACAATTTTAGGAACCCATATGTCTTAAACAAGCAGGCTCTTGTTCTGTTTTTAGGGGAAGACTAATCAATAGCCCAGAAACTGGAGACAAGTCCAGGCTATGCGTGTGTGTTCTTAGTTGTATTTGCTCAGTGATTAAATAAGTTTAAGAGCCAGAAAAGGTAATCATAGTCCTTACTAACTTTCATTACTGAAATACACTGAACTCAGAAAATGATAACTAATTTATTTTATTTTATTTTTTTAAAGAAGGGGATAAAAAATTCTGAAACAGCTAGCACAGTTAATCAGTTTTCTGGGCATCAAAAGATGGAACTGGACAGTACATTGAAGAATTTACTTCCCTGGTGGGCTAGCTAATAAATTAGCTCATGTTGCTGAGAAACCATAGGAATACATTGCAAATTAGGTGGGAACTCAGAGTGCAAGGTACCTCTGTCACATACAATGGATAATGTAGCAAATAGGCCCTATATGGGTACTAGTTTTATTTACCCACCTGCTCATCTTACGACATGCTCTATAGAGAACAAGTGAGTGAAAAAACTCTCTTGTTTAAAGGATTTACAAGATGCCTGAAGTTTGAACTTTCAAGGTCAAAAGTGAAAGTCCATATATGGTTTCCTACTAGTGTTCCACAGTGATGGCAAGTCTACTGGCACTCGTTTCGAAATTAGTGCTCTATATCCAAAACTTTGTGACCTAGATCTGATCTTTACCTTTGACCTTGACATTCCAAAATCAAATCATCTCTGAGACTCAGGTAGAGTAGCGTCCCCACCAAGTTTGGTTCTGCCAAAATAACGTCTGATGCTAGGACATACTTAAATTTGCCAGAAACAGTAAATTTCTAGCTACATTTAATTTAATCTAAGCTCGCAGTGCAAGCCATAACCCCAGCGCAGTCACTCAATTTTACCACACAGCCTGAGCAAAGAGAACTCATGCATTCTACATATAGTGCCTAAAGGAGAGTATTTTTTCCCACGAGTGGTGACTAAGCCTAAAAATTGTTCTGATTCCCAGGTTGTTAGCAATTACCATGAAGTGCATTACCAAAATACTGCTTCATAACCAGCTGGGTGACTTTGTACAAAAGTAACAAACACCCTCACACACCAGGTGCGCAGGTGTAGATGGTGCTAATCCCTGTGGCAGCGAGCACATGGGGATATTTGCTTGGGAAAACAGTTGTTTGGTCATGAATAAGGGAAAATTTTCCATAGAAAGCATTTTATCAGCATGTTTTGTAATTCAATATTTCATTTGGCCTTCAAAGACCAAGAAAGTGGTGGACCTCGGAAAGCGCTGGGTTTAACTCAGCACTGTTTACTGCTGACTCTGGGATTCAGTTGCTTAAAACCAGATTGGAAAAGATAAGAGATCAAAATAAAATAAAGCAATTTATCCAAGTCATGCCATTACAGTCATAGATTTGTGAGGGGGAAAAAAACAAAACAAAAACGTACACTGTACAGTGAATATAATGCGAGATATGGTGGAAAGTAAAGCAAGTAGTCCATATGAGAGTTGACATTCTGATAAGTTAGAGATACTTTATCTGTCATTAGCACTAACAGACACTTAAGTGATGTAAGAGGTCTCATTTGATTTCTTTAGTCATGTTCAAATTGGTCCTTTGAAATGATTTTCACTTCCTATTATTTTAAATCATGATAATTTTTGGGTTCTTCATCTCAAATTCTGATAGGCTACAGGATATCATCAGAATCACCATCATAATACTTTATTGATCCCCGAGGAAATTGTGTTTATAAAGCTGGGAGATATGATTATTGATCATATTATAATATAAAGTATTATATTGTGATATTTTCTGACATTTTCCTGATAAATCTATTCATCACAATATAAATTATGGTATGAAAATGGTGCTCACAGAAAAGAACAAAGCAGCACAGTACACCCCTATCAACACAGGGTACTCGTGTGTGTGTGTGTGTGTGTGTGTGTGTGTGTGTGTGTGTGTGTGTGTGTGTGTGTGTGTGTGTGTGTGTGTG